>JAOCNB020092317.1:0-11804 GCA_026546465.2 Palythoa caribaeorum | reverse complement strand
ACAACAATAATCATAATAATAATGATAATAATAATAATATTGATAACAACAATAGCAATAACAATAATAATAACAATAATCATAATAATGATAACGATAACAATAATAATGGACCGTTGAGAGTTGGATCCCACGTTGACTTGAAATAAACACGAATCAGATTTTTACCAGTTTATTTAGTAAATAACACAATTTTATCTGAAAGCAAATATACAGCAACTATAAATAACAATAACTTTAAACAAATTCACGCGAAATTTGAACTAACAGAAATATCATAAATGCATATACTTCTATGCGATATCCAAATCAAGTAACTATATTTTTCATTTGCAGAGGACTCAAGAAATGGTGGAACCTCAGGCAGGCACGAATGGCGGAGGACGAAGTCGAACTGCCCCAGTGGGAAACTGACTACGGACTCGAGGCTCTTCCTGATCATCACATGTTCTGGGAATACCTTGAAATTGGTATGGTACTTGCATTCTTGATTTTTGAAATAATTTTAAGCAGGCCAAGGAATATAGAATTGCAAACAGATTTTTAATTGTTGCAATATTGTTTTAAGTGTTCACGCCATTGGCTAAAACGTCATTCTTTTTACCGGGCTACACATTTACTTTCTTAGTTCACTTTTAAAATTATTTAACGTAATTTAGTTCCCTTACGACAAAACTTCCACGTAGAAACATGGAAAATCTAAAGCCTTTTTTGGCTTTTGTTATTTAGTTTCATAACTGAGCAAAATAATGTAGCATAAAAGAAATTATGCTTTAAAACGATGATTTTAGACGGTCCGTCTTAGAATAAAATCAGTTGTAGTGAGTTAAAATACGATAAAACAAAATCATTTCCAAGTTTGGGGTGTATTTCTTTGGCAAAATCTTAAATAGGATTATTGCATGAGATTACACGGATTCGAAAGAAACAAGAAATCCGAAAGGGATTTATCGGGGATTAATCGCTGCTAAAGAAACGCAAAATCCAAAATGAATTTTTCCACCTATACAGCTAGTTACTTATTTGAACGCGAAGACCGCGTACCACATGGACTTTTTTCGAATCCTTTTCCGAAGAAACACTGAATCTGGATTCGAATTAATCTATTGAATCCTCGTTGCGTACGGATTTATTGGATTTATAATCTTTTCTTTTCTTTCTGGATTTAGGATCCAGATCAGGATTTTTCCCCAAAAAATGCACCCTTAGTTTCGATCTCTTACCGATCTGTTTTTAACCGCAAATCTTGCACATTCTTCTTTTAATTTTTTAGTTTTGCAATTTGGATTCGTCACCATGTTTGTTGCGGCGTTCCCTCTGGCTCCGCTGTTTGCTCTCCTGAATAGTTTCTTTGAACTTCGAGTTGACGCAATAAACTTTGTCGACCAATTCCGGCGGCCAACTCCAACGCGGGCTCAAGACATTGGTGCTTGGTATAGGATAATGGAGACTTTGGTTAATATTTCTGTTTTGGTGAATGCGTTTGTCTTGTCATTCACGTCTGACTTTATACCAAGACTTGTTTACAAGTACACTTACAGCAAAGATGGAAGTCTTGAAGGATATCTCAACAACTCGCTCTCCTACTTTTATATCAACAATTTTACCGAGCTGGAAAGGCCAAAGGAATCGCCCAAGGCAAACTTAACTTACTGTAGGTAAGATTAAACTGTTATTGAAATAGATATCTGACTACGTGCATGACAAGTAGTTATTTGGCTTAATCGTTAAAAGGTAATCCGCAATGTATTAAATATGTCTTCCGTCTAGGATCTGGAGTATAAGGTTTCAAATCCAAAATCCTGATAGGCACAGGCACACACACACGTCTTTTCTTTTCTTTTCTTTTCTTTCCTTTCCTTTCCTTTCCTTTCCTTTCCTTTCCTTCTTCATTCTTCTCCTCCTACTTCTCATTCTCTTCATCCTCCTAGTTCCACCTCCTCCTTTTCCTTCTTCTTCTTTTTCTTCTTCCCCTCCTCTCTTTCCTCATCCTCCTAGTTTTACATCTTCCTTTCCTTCTCCTCCTCCTTTTTCATCATCATCATCATTATCATCATCATCATCATCATCACCATCACCATCATCTCCTCCTCTTCTTTTTCTCCATCATCATTATGTTTTTCGTCATCGATCATGATTTTTGTCATCATTATCACTTTCTTCTTCTTCGTCATCATCTTTTTTTTCTTATCTTCTCCTTTCTTCTTCTTCTTCTTCTTCTCGTATTCCTTTGTTATTGTTATTTACTATTGTTAATATTACTGTAAGAAGTGGTAGTTATAGTAATACTAATAGTGGTAAAAGTATCAGTAGCAGTAGTAATAATATATACTCCCTTCTAGTTAAGTGCACCTCAAAGTTCCTTTCGGTTAGGCTATTGACTGTGCAAACAACAGCAACCCTTTTTGAAACATCTTTCTACACGATACCTCTAATTCCTTGTAATCTAACTTGTTTTTGTTATTTTCGGCACAGATGTGTTCTCCACGGCATACCATTCTACGTGTCCATGTTTGCGCCGACAATTTTTATCATCCTCGTAAACTTTATAGTTTTCTTTTTTGTCATGTGGTCGCTGGCACGATCCGGACAAATGTTTTCAGCAGAAAAGCGTTCCTCGTCATTTCAACGTTGCTGTACAGCTGTAGCAATCACTCTTCTACTTGGCCTTTCCTGGATCTTCGGTGGTCTTGCCTTCGCGTCAAGCTTCACAGATTCAGCGAGTTCCAAAAAGGCACATCTTGTGTTTGAGTACCTTTTCTGTATCTTTAACTCACTTCAAGGCCTTTTTATATTTCTCTTCCATTGTGCAAGACATAAAGAAGTGTGGAGCCACTGGACCGGCCTCTTGTCAGGAAATGGTCTTAGTAGTTACTCGTCGCAACACTACCAAAGATCACGTGGTATCGGAGAGAGCTCAGATGGGAAATGCCGCCCTGCTATAGGAAAATTATTTTCTCCAAGGAAAACGTCTACTCCGCAAACAACTGATCATGATAAGAGTAAGAAAAAAGACTTTTCATCTAATATCACCAAGACGTCTTCTGTATATAAAAACAGTGCTTTCGAGGCTTCAGCTTAGGAAAAAACAAGCGCAAACCAAAAAACCTTCAGAAAAAGATTAACTCAGCATAAAACTAATATTTGCAAAAAAACATTTGAGGAAGTGAACTATAACTGAATAAATTTTTCAACTAAGGTAAAAATATCCATCAGAAGTAATATTTTATCAAAGATGGCTGAGCGTGAAAAATCAGGGGAGATTGTGCTCCCCTACTCCACCCCCGACAACTTGCAAATTTGCGGAAGCTGACTACCCGCTAGTTCCGTAACTTTCGTGGTACCTTTTCATGATAAGAATCGCGATATCCTTCGCGGCCGCCAGTAGTCGAGCTACCGCTGGACACTACTAATGGCTGCTCATCCCAACAGAGCAATATTCTCCCTTTGTTTTTTGGTAACCAATGAAAACATGGATGATTATCAATAACAGTGTTTAAGTTTTCAAATAAGTAACATCTGCACCACGTTTCCAAATCACGGAAGCCTTTCTTTGATTGGTCAGTTTGGGGAAAGAAATGTTCTGTGATTGGTCAATTTGGGGCAAGGAATGTGATTAGTCAGTTTCGGGAAAGAAATGTTCTGTGATTGGTCAGTGTGATTAGTAAGTTTGGGGAAAGAAATGTTCTGTGATTGGTCAGTTTGGGGCAAGGAATATAAATAGTCAGTTTGGGAAAAGAAATGTTTTGCTTAGTGTGGACACACATACATGCATTTTTTATAAGAAAAAGTAAATTTTGCGGAGGCTCATTGTTCTTAATTTTTTGGCGACTTCAGCCTCAATTTGTTCTTAACTTGTTCTTATTTCTGTGAGCAGTTTTTATTGAACAAAATAAAACAAGGTATTGGAAAATGAAACGCCTTGCGACACACATGTATTGTACGGCTGATTTTAGAGACGAACTAGCTTCATTGTTTGTTAAGCAGTCTTTACAGTGAATCTTTTTATGTTTTATGCTTTATCGCTAAGATTTAGTCAATGTTTTACTTTCTCTTGAATTTTTAGCAAATTTGAGCCTCGTTGTTCTTATAAAGTTGTTCTTATTAAAAAGCGTGTAATACGAAAATCGCCGCAGGTGTTGTGTACTCCACATGTCAAAATGCTAAACGTACTGCCCCTGGCAAGGCTAAAAAGTTGACGTTAATTTACTGAGGAAATATTAACTGATCTGATAATTTTAACAGGAAGCCAATTCTATCAAACCATGTACATGTTAATATCATTAAAAATCGGACCACTTTGCAAATTTAGAAAAGAAAAGAAAAAAATTTTAAAGCACAACTACAGAAGATTTTAAAGCAAATATGCTGGAGTGTTTATAACTTTTTTTTCAAAAGAAATAAAAACAATTTTATAATGTATATGTACTGACTCTAAAAATGTCTATTGGTTTTGCCATGACAACAGGTAGACCGGTTTGGAGTTGGGACGGCGGCTTAGTTAATGAATTGATAAGATCCCTGCCTTCAAACAACTACTCTGCGGAACGATAAACACTTGTGCGACCTACTTTGCATCACAGTTGCCTCAGCTTTCCATTGTTCCCGGGGCTAACCTGCGATTGATTAGTGTCCTGTTCAGGGAGGAGTCAGAGACTCTCCTCCACTTAACACTACTACAGAAACCACAGATGTGCACCGGCTGCTCTAAACCATTAACGCTACGGATGATAAACATATACCAGTAATTAAGCTTAGTTTTACAATCATTTTCGTAAATACAAACGTCAGCTTAACGTCACATGACGTCACAAAGTCTCCATCTTGGATCCTCACGGACGCCATCTTGGATTTTTGATCATTTTTAAATTGTAGCCAAAAGACCTTCTCTTGCTGCAGATTTGCTAATTTATTGTAGAAATTGACTTTAATGATCCTCTTCTCTTACTTTAAAGCGTAATTAACATAAACAAAATACAAAGTAAATGAAAAATAACCAAACTTGCATAAATCAGTGGTACAAAAACTGGTTAGCATGGCAACGGCTTAATTGCTAGTCATTAACAGACTATCTCATATTGCTCGTAGATAAGCTTTAGGAACAGTCACCAAGCGTAGTGATAGTACATGCAATTGTTATCAAGTAACAAAGAATTAAAATCAAGGGATTGATTAGTGTCCAAGGGATGTCCCATCCCCCCTCCCGCAAAACCTGAATAGGTTTAATTTGACGGAAAACAAAAGTGATGACTAAGAATTTCTTTTTTAGTTCTTTGAATACTAGAATATTTGTAGAAATTTTCTAGTCCTTGTCTCGCCTTATAGCCAGACCTAATCTAGGGGTGGATCCAAGAATTTTAAATGGAGGAACAGGAGGGATAGCGAATGGTAAATCCGAGACGCCGAGATGGCCTTTTTAAGAGATGGCCTTTTTTCCGAGCCCGAGACTTAAGAAAGCAATGAATAATCCGAGACCGAGACTATACGATACAAAAAATCCGAGACTGCGAGACGGAGAAAAAAAACAAAAAAATACGATACTTCGAGACATGGCAAAAATATGACAAAAGTCATTGTCATTTGTCATTTTGTCATGACGAGATTTCGAGACCTAGCCGTATTTTGCAGAGACTGTCATTTTTTAAGGGACCATTCGCTACCCCTGACAGGGGAGGAAGGGCAAAGTTCCACACTTTTTTCGGAAGGGAAGGGATGGAGGAAGGGGAAGTGGGGGTCTGGGGTGTACCTTGGGTAGGGATCTCGAGGCATGATGGCGATTCGGGCAACTTGATTGCACTTTTTATGGTGAATCTACAGCTGTTTGTATAGTTTCCATACGCCTCAAAAGATCAAGTCCACCTCAAACGATGTGACTGGGGTTGGGCGAAAATCAAGTAAACAATCATATGTGTTTACTGATGGGGGCGGAGATCAAAAATCCGATAAACAAATGTATGCGATATTAGTGTGAACTGAGGGCATAAACGGATAAAAAACGTTATTAGTGTGGATAGGACCTTAAACAATCTTTCTCACGGCCGCTAAATAGTTACTCTAAATAGTTTTAGTATCACCCAACTAGTGGACTAATGCAAATCCTGCATTTTGATTGGCTACGCTACGGTAGCGAAATTCACCGGTTTTGAAAAACCTACTAAAATAATGGCGGCCGCTTCGCGTTTTGTGGAAACTTCAAAGGAGTTTTTTGATAATTCACTGGATAATTCTATCCATGAAAAGACCGAAAGGGCAGCAAAGTACGGGATGAAGATCTTTAATGGTAAGTTTTGTTGTTTATTTTTTGTTACTAGACAAAACTACGAACTTTGTTTATAAATTCACAACAAATCAAGCTTTACTTTTTTCGCTAAGTCTTTTCAATATAATGTCACTTTTTTTATTAGAGAATAGTTTGACAAGCCAAACAAAATTTAAAACTGTTATACAAGACATGGACAAAGAAGTGTTAAATGAATGCTCAGAATATTTTACACTGCTGTCAGGCGAGGACGGCATTGAGTCCAAAGTTTGGCGCAAGCGAACGTGACGCTTTTTTTCGGTTTATTCCCAAATAAATATTTCTTCAACTTGCATTTTCTAACTATATTATTGTTTTTTCTGTCCGACAAGTTGGGTGATACTAAAATAATTAGACCCTTTGCACTTAAGGCCCACGGTTTAAGAGCTCATTTGGCTTCGCCTCACGAGCTACTGAGCCGTAGCCATTATAGTTTTCTCACACTAAGTCACGTGCGCATGATTTCAATTAATGATTCGGATCCCCCGAGGGGAAATCCTTCTCTCTCTGAATGGAGTTTTTTCTCTCAGAAGATCAACGGGTTGTAGTCAAAATATTTCGTATGAATTCGAACTGATCTCTTTAACTTAGTTTCACACGGCAAAATAATAACTAAAGCCGAAACTAATCACAATAATTTATGTAAAGTTAACAAACTAAAAAAAATATAGCAAGCAAAGTTTCAAAAGAGTTTAGTTGGGATCCTTTTCAAAACGTACAAAAACTCAACAAGGGGTAAAACTTTCTGTGAAAACGGCTGCCAAGCTCACGGTTTTTATTTATATTTTTTCATTGTGCCATGACAACCATGCTGTGTAATGCTATAACTATTTAATTAGATCAAAGCCAAAGGTTTTTCGTGTAGATTGTTTCTTTCATATTTCAAAAGGTTAAATTTTTTTAAAGTTTCCAAGTCTTTTTGTTTGATAGACTTATTTGTATTTCAAAGGAAAATAAGCCCGTGGCTATTGCATTAAAATGTAAAAACATTTTGTCCTGTTTATAAAAGATGATTTATAATTCTTTCTTATTTAGCTTTGTTTGTGCACCCGGGCATAAATAAAAAATACTGCTGAGTAAAACTGAATATCAAAAGAACCGAAACTAATGTAAACACAAATTTTAGGAGATTGATAAAACCATACCGAATACACGAGTTGATGTTTATGAACCAATTTTGATTCGTAAACACAGCCAACGAAGATCAAGACAGAAGAGCTTTGAGAAATATTTTAGGTTCCAGAAAAGAAAATCTTCATCATTAACTTCAGCAGAGTATCATCTAGCCTTGGGGAGCTGAATTTTATGATGGAATTTTACAGTTTTTGGTCATCACGAAATGTTAAGATTAGTATTGTAATCCTTGTTGTGACGCTCCTAACTCCAGTTGTTGGTAAGTAGATTCCAGTTTTAGCTATTTCTTTAGCGCTAATTATAAAGTAAAGTAAATTATTGTGGTAAGTATTGTGAAACGCATGCAGTCAAAGGAGATGTTAGCGGTTACAAACTTGCTGTTTCAACTAGGGGCCCAGAAGATTTTTCTCTAAAATTTTCAACTTATTTGAAATTGTGTTACTTGGAAAGTTAATCCGTTTTAAAGCACGATGTTCTTTTAAAAACTTCTATCGTTTAAAATCAACTAAATGTTTTAACTAAGGTTTATGTTTTTCGCAAATGGAATGTTGTGTCAAGCGTAAACTGTACCCAGCGTGCCTCGATCCCAAAGTATCACGAATAACTTTTCCAGTCGTTCTTTTTTGTTATTCTAAAGATTTCACAGTATTTAAAGTGTTTTTTAAAAAAGGAGACCAATAAAGCAGTGTTACCTACAAATATACCAATGATTTCACATGACACTGAATAGACCCTTTCACGGTTGATGTAAGGCATAGATTATGTAACTTTTGATAATACAAAGTAGCGAAAATCAATCGATATCAGTGGAAAGAGCGCCTAAAAATTACGAAATTTGTCATTTTTGATGGTGATAGGCCAATGCAAAAACTCGCGCATATACAGCTTCGTAGAAATGCGAAATTTTACAGACATTTGGGAGGCATGAACTTGCCGTAAATTTCTCTTTAAAAAATAGCATGCCTATATCTTCACCATCTTAACAGATATTAATCCCTAGTCGGCAAATATACTGATTCTAAAGCATTCTTTCAACCATTAGCAATAAAGTTTTGCTTACTGGTATACATAAAATTTTGAAAAATAAACAGTGAAAGGTCTATTGCCTGTGGCAATCCAGCTTAAAACGGGGCTTTTTTCCGGTGAGAAAATGCAATTCTTGCGCAAAACTACGTATATGGTTCTCAGGGACATATATGGATTTGGGGTGCTTGGATTTTTGGTGCAGTCGCGCCATGGCATCTTTGTACCTTGGTGGAGATTTTTTTATTTTTCATTCCATAAATAAGCGGCAGAAAATGCAAATCCCATAATACTTATCTTGGAGTTCTGCAGACATGTGGCTTGGATCGCCTAAAATGCCTGAAAAGTTGAATGTTTGAAAGACAAAGCACTCAGTTTAGCTAATTGATTGTAGAACTAATATGATATTCAGTTTGCTTGCAGTTTTGGTAACGCCGCAACAAGTGAGCTGTTATTATACCTTTAACGTAGATGTTTTTGCCTCTCATCGCTGAAATCAGTTAAAATAAATTATTTATGTTGTTTTAAAGACATATGGCCGCCAAGTCTCCAAACTTGAGAATTTTGCAACAGGAAGAGCGTTATCAGAAGGGGAAAATAAAATGAGAGTTTTATTGACCAAGTTATATGCACATATATGCAGATAAATTTGCTTAAGTTCTAACTTATAGAACAAATGAAGCTTACATTTTAAAAACAACTTAAATATTTCAAGTTTTAAGAACAACTGAAGCTCAAATTTTAACAACAGCTGAAGCTGAAATTGTCGTAATACTTAACAACGATGCTCGGTCATAAGCTGTTGGTCTTTATTCAAGATGTGTGTAATCTATCAACAATAATGCTCATATCAGGCTTTGTAAAAAATGAATAAAAACGATATTTGGATGACAGTGTTTAAAAACGCTTTCGGCCATGCCATGACTCATCAGTGCACACCGCCATGACAAAACCGTTAGTATCAAGTCAACATTCTGTACTTTAATTAATTTTGTAATATTGAACTTTTACTAACATTTTATCTCTTTTGTTTTAAGGCGCTGTTACACTATGCAATTTTCCCAGCAACTTGTCTCGCAACGCCATTGCAGAACAGGTTGCTAAAACATTTAAGGCTCTGTTACACTTCGCAATTTTCTCAGCAACTTGCAATATACTTTGGCAGGGTTAAGCTGGGGAGAATTATTTGGCGCGAGATTCAAGATGGTGGTCGGCGTAAATAAGCTTTGCGCATGCACTATTAAATAAAGTTCCTCAAAAATTGCGAGGAAAGTTGTTGAGGGGTGATACACTGTGTAATGGCGTTGAAAGTTGCTGCAATGCGTTGCGAAAAGTAGACCCGAGTTCTACTTCGTGCAACGTTGCGGGAACCAAAAAAAATGCGAGAAAACCCCTGTTACACTGTGCAAATTTCTCAGCAACTTATTTCGCGACGCGTTGCGAGACAATTGCACAGTGTAAAAGGGCCTTAATTCTTACTCGGATAATGACTTAATGCTACTGTACGTGTTTATTAGTTGCTGGCTTTAAATAACCGTAGTAGATTTGTTATGATTTGTTGTGTTAATAGCAATAGCTTTCGGTGTCTGTTATCTCATAATGCGTAGCATTTCAAAAAGCACGCAACCGGAAATGAATCCAGAAGACTGCATTATTTTAATTATTTTGTTTTACTTAAAAGCTCTTCGTGTACAAATAACCACTACGATTTGTTCCACGTTGTCCTTAGCCTGTTTTAAATCCCGCCCCAACTGAAACAGGTAGTTTTCTAAGCGGGCAACCAACTAAAAATGTAGACATATCGGGTTTTGTAAATAGCCAACTGTTTTACTTTTTAGGGTTCTTTCATAATTTTTGACATCTTTCCAAGCGTACAAAACGTATTTTTGGGGGAGGGGGGTTTCTCTCAATAGTTCGTAAAAAATGTCGATCTGTTTTGCCTCCATGGGTTTTTAATAAAAATGAACTAAAATAAGTTATGTTTTGCAATAATTAACCCTTTTTATTGATTTAGAGGGAATGGGAGATTGACTTGGAGCAAACGAGTAACTTGTCTGAGCTGATGTCACGCAAAGGATTACATCCTGAGCATGTTAAATCAACGTGTGTGAGCTTTCAAGTGTCAATAAAACAAGTTTTGTTTTGTATTATTTGCTGTTAACATTTTTCATGTACGTTTTCAGGAGTGGGAAGGGGGTGCCTAAAAAGCCTACGTTTTGTATGCCTGTGAAAATGGCGAATATTGTATAAACAACGCCTTACTAACTTGGATTCTGAAGAGTTATAATTACATCATTTTAAGTATAATTTGTTTTAATTTTTTTGTTTGAAAAGGAATCTTGCTCTGTTTCTTTTTTATTCTCAATTCATTTTTTTATTCCACTGCTTCAGACCTTCGTGACTTGGCAGTTATGGTATTTGCCGTCACCAATGCCATCTGGATCATTCTGATTGTCACCCTGGTAAAGCGAACAGAGTTTAATTTCCTTGGTACAAATGTTCTCGCTCTTGCCTTCCTATGTGTGTACGGCCTGCTGGTTATTATACAGTTCATAACCTTATTGTGGCATCGGTTGATGACTATGTTTCACGTACTCGCACGTGCTAGTCTATGGAAGCGAGGGCCACGGCAAATGAATGATTGTGCCTTCCAATGTGTGTGCGGGCTGCTGGCTTTTATACAGCTCATAAGCTTATTGTGGCTTCGGTTGATGACTGCGTTTCGCGTGCGCGCACGTGCTAGTCTATGGAAGCGAGGGCTACGGCAAATGAATGATGGTGTTGCGAATCTTGCCGCAGAACTAGAAAATGAGGAGAAGTAGAAAGAGAGATAGAAAAAGAGGAACTAGAAAAAGAGAACTAGAAAAAGAGAACTAGAAAAAGAGAACTAGAAAAAGAGAACTAGAAAAAGAGACCTAGAAAAAGAGAACTAGAAAAAGAGAACTGGAAAAAGAGGAGTTTGATGTGCACTTGTAGATTGAGAAAACTAACGACTATCTTTTGTTGTTAAAACAAATTAATATTAGTTCGTCTGAGGGAAATGAAAATTTTTATTATTATTTTTTTTAAAAAAAGTTATAATGTAGACATTTCAGAGTTCCAATTGACTTCTTGCTTTAGAATTTGTTACTTTGTTTTGCATATGCATTTATCGCTTCGAGCTAAAAGACGCAAACTGAACTAGTAAAATGTAACATTAGCAATGAAAATAGCTCGATTATGTTAAAAAAAAATTAAAAAAAAAACTTTGAATACAAAAATGTACTACTCATTTTAACACTTTTTTTAGCATTTAATTTGTATAACGAAGGGCTGAAAGGGGGATGGGGGGAGGGGGGTTATGGCGCGT
>JAOCNB020092252.1:1217-11804 GCA_026546465.2 Palythoa caribaeorum | reverse complement strand
TTGATTTAATCAATCCGCCAGTTTCCATACCAACAGCGCTAAAAAAACGTGTCTGCGTTTTTTCATATTCAATTGCAAAGAAAAGTTATAGCGCTTTTTAGAAATAGGGTTAAAAAAATGTCTAGAGACTGTACAAAAATTGCTCTATAACGAAAAGTTTTTCGAAAAATAAGAAACGCAGACACGTTTTTGTTCTTCATATATTAAAGAAGCTGCTGCGAAAATTTTATGGAAAACGAACAAATTCCCTGTGACTTGGAACTCTCTAAAGGCGATTTTGTTGCTCGTTTTTAGAGAGCGTAAAAAAATTTAAGATTAATTTTAATTCAAAGTTTTTAGTATAGTTTGAAAGCCAGCTCTATAAGCTTTAATTTGATATATGGGTTTAGGTATCTACGGTTGAAGACAAATACACTGTATCGTTTGACGCAAAACACCCCCGAAGGTATACGGTAACCTTAACACAGCACGAAAATAGTATACAATGAAAAGGTTCTTAGGTATGCTGATTTTGTACAGTTTACGGATATCAAATATAGTATTGTTGTAATGTTTAACTTACTTCTAGAAAGTCGAAAAGAACTTTGACATCATCAGCCTGGATATCTGAACACTCCAACCATTGTAGATTGTTATTCTCTCTTAGCTGTTTACAAAGTTCACCATATCCTCCGATTTGACGCACTAACGGCTCTGTCACTTCTACTCTTTTTGAATAAATGACATCATCCAAGAACCTTTCAAAGTCTAAGTGATTGCAACAGAAATGTAACGAGTTGTCTTTTTTAATGAACAGGAAAGTTTCATATTTTAACAACAAAAGGAAAATATAAATTAACATCAATACAAGATTACAGTAAACTCCAAATTCTAAGTTAGTTAAACAAATTTAAAAACACAGGAAGTTCTTACCAGTATGGGCAAAAAATCAAACTATACAACAACATTGCTTGATGTTAGTTTTGAGAGGTATGTAAAAGTTCTAAATTCATAACTTTTGCTCTTATGATAAAAAGGCCTGGTTCTTTCTCAAATTCAAATTCCCATGCATCAGAAAATAAAAGCAACTCTCAACCAATGCCCGTGGTCTAGCTACAACAGATCATATAGAATAATAATAATGTATGTATATAGCGCTTAATTAATACAGTAAGCTCTAAGCGCTTACAGTACCGTGCTGTTTATTCATTGCAACGTGGAAACAAAGTTACTGTCAGTAATTTCAACAATACTGCGGCAGTCCTCTACAATGTGAGTAAACGTAGTAACCGTAATATAAACTAAACTAGCTGTTTCTAAAAGAAAATGAAGTACTGCAAGCTGAATTCAGCTTAATTATGAACAAATGAAATAAAACTAAAAGGCATCTGAAATGACCAAAGACAGCTAAAAGTTGGTCTATTGTTAAAATGTTTTGTAAACAATTCATCTAAAACTCAGAAATTAAAACAATACAAAAATACAATGCATAAATAAATTAAAAATATGTGTTTTACCATTGTCTTCACTTCTAAGTAGTTCTAATGGCAGATTATCTGCTTCTCTGGGTGATTCATTCGACTTTATCTTGCAGACTTAATGTGAAGATTATTCAGTAATAACGTTGACTAACGTACTCGACTGGGTAAAGGTCTCTGTATTGGAAATACTTTGGTTGTGTGTTGGCCGTCTATTGCAAAACACGACTCACACAAGTTTGCATATACTGTAACAGTGCTGAGACTCGTAAAAGAAGTCTGTCTTCCTCTAGATTTGTCGCTAAAATTGACATTCATCTTGATCAATACTTCCACCAACAATTAAACTAGCATTTAGAATTGAATTGGCCTCCGAACAGAAACGCACCCGCAGAAAATGCAGTTTACACTTTAAGACACAAAGATAAGGTCACGTGGAAAATCAACTTCAATGAAAACCAAAATCGAGAGCTGAACTGGCCTCAGAGGTACGTCCACAGACAATGCAGTTTGCACTTTGAGAAACAAAGGAAGCCTATGTCGAAACTAAAGTCAGTCCTCTTCAGTTTAAGTAAACTTTGTAACTGTAGTATAAACTAAACTGCAATATAGAAACTAAACTGCGGTAGTCCTTTTCAACATGCATGAACACACATAGATTCTACTTGTAAGCCTTTCCTAAAATCCTGCTGCTTCTTACCAAAAGAAGTCAAATCCCTTTCAGACAAGAAACTATGTATAAAATATAAAAAGATGCAAATTAACTCAATCGATCATTGTCTGATTACCAAGAAAGCATTACAAAAATACACATGCTACAAAATGATGTGTAATACTTTAATGTAAGATGAACTTTACTTCAACCTTTTACATAATATATTAGAAGCATTTGACCAACACACACTTGGCTGAGGCAAGACGAGGCTAGGCTCAAAGACAGGTACAGACAACATACCACTTTTTTTCCCATAAAGCTTCCCATGTTTTGAACCCTTCTGCTCCATCCGTTGGGCCTCAGTGACCAATTCTACCAAACAAAATATTCATTGCATAAATATGCATTGCAATGATTATTACTAGTCAAAGTCATTAGCAGTAACAACAGAAATATACAGCAATGAGAAGCGATGTAAAATCTAAAACTTATACTACACATGTGTATCAAGAGAAGGCTGTGCTAATGACGATGTTTTGCTTCTTTGCATTAAGCTTTGAGAATAAAAAACCTAAGGTTGATTTCATATAATCATAAGAACTGACCACCAAACTGCTGACAGTGCTGGCCTGGCAATGACTGGAACATGTCACCCATGGATTCAAGACTGTGCTGCTTAAAGTATAATGGAAACCTGTCGTAACTGTCCCAGCATAGTCTACGGTCCACCTGCGTTGCACTGGTGAAATGTGCCAGTCACTGCCCCAGCACTGTTGGCTGTTTGGTCGCCAGCACTTATGGTTATATGGAAACCAGCTTTTAAGCAGTGAATAACGACGGCCAAAAGCATTGTTAATACAGCAACTGCATGTTGAAATGCATGGGTTTGAGTAGTTCTGAGGACTGTTGTCGGTTGAAGTGATTGGTAGTTCGACAATCTGTGTGAATGCCATGGGCAACCTTTTAATGCTGCCATTTTCCGCAATGAATGAAATGGTTTATCAAATGTAGCAAAAACCAAATTTGTTTGTTACTTTATCATCAACTTTGCCTTAAGTTCAATCTTTTTGGAACATGTCAGCGATATGTCAATGGGTCTTCAATTTGAATGGAAGCCCAACCAAGTTATCTTAATTGTCTCTAAGCTTTGGCTTGTTACATTTTCCTTTTGTCAGTATTGATAGTAGTAACATTAGTATTACAAAAATAAACATGCTAAAATATGTGTAATATTTTAATGTATGTAAGATGCTTTTCAACTTTATTCCGTTAAGTTCTTATAATAAATTAGAAGCATTTGACCAACACACACTTGGCTGAGGCAAGACGAGGCTAGGCTCAAAGACAGGTACAGACAACATACCACTTTTTTCCCCATAAAGCTTTCCATGTCTTGGACCCTTCTGTTTCATCCACTTGGCCTCAGTGACCAATTCTGCCAAATGAAATATTAAATGCATAAATATACATTGCAATGATTACTACTAGTCAACGCCATTAGCAGTAACATCAGAAATATGCAGCCATGAGAAGAGATGTTACTGTACGTATTTAAAACACATACTGCACATATGGATCAGAAAATGCCTGTGCCAGCGACGATGTTTTGTTTCTTTGCATTAACCTTTGAGAATAGAAACTCTAAAGTTTGATTTCATATAGAACTGGCCAGAGAATCACCTACAATGCTGGGGCAATCAATGACTGGAACAATCCATGTCACCAGTGAATCCAACACTGTGCTGCATGGGACAGCTAAAGCATAATATAGAAACCAGCCTTAACTGTTCCAGCATAGTCTAAGATTCACCTGCGTCGACCCACTGGCAGAATGTGTCATTGCCCAGCTGTACGGTCCCTAGCACTTATGGTTATATGGAAACCAGATTTTATACAAAAAGGACAGCAATACCAACAGCAAGCAGCAAGGTCATGTTTAAATGCATCGAGCTACTGTAAGTACCTGTATGTAGTTCTTGCTAAACAGAACATAAAAAAAAACATTTTTAGAGCTCTGAACATGATAACAAAAATGTTAGATCAGTAAATAATGTTACCTTGATGGGAACTTTTAAGTAAACTGTTTTCTATTTACAAAACTTATACAGTAGAGAAAACAAAACCCTTATGACCCACAGGAAGAAATAAAGAGCAAATCCAAAGCCTATGTTTTAGAGCTATCACCATTGTTGTTGCCATCCTCATTGCTTATGGTCCTTAATTAAAGTCACGAAACCCTGTGCAGATTTCACTGGCAACATTTTAAACTAAAACTTTCCATAGAAATTAAAGACAACATTCAATCAATTGTGTGATCACAACTCCACTGAATGCAAGAGATTCTTCTATATATGTGCTCAGCTCAGTAGTTTGTTCCTAAGTTAAAGGTAAAGGTTCCTTTATTTAACGTCGGTAGTTCCTTCAGTTCATAGAACTGTTATCAATGGAAGCCGACAGTGCACCCTTTACCCCCTCCCTCTGTCAGTGCTCCATTTTACGGTATTGAAAGCTACAGCTAAACAGATCAGAGGAAAGTAAAAAATAATAATTTGGAACGCTTCACGAATTTGCAAATTACTGTTAGTGCCAGATATTAGGGTTCCAGTATCTGTGTGTACAAAAAGTTTCTTTGCATTGAGTGGGTCTCAGAGTTTGAGTAGTCCTGCGGACTGATGTCGGTGGTAGTGATTGATGGTTCGACAATCTGTGTGAGTGCCATGGGTAACCTTTTAACATTGCCATTTTATTGCAATGAATGAAATGCTTTATCAAATACAGCAAAAACCAAACTTGTGTGTTACTTTATCATCAACTTTGCCTTAGTTTCATCAATCTTTTCAAAACATGTTGACCAGCAATATATCAAAGGGTCTCCAATTTGAATGGAAACCAAACAAAGTCATCTTGTCTCTTAAGCTTTGCCTTCTCAAATTTTCCTTTTGTCAGTAGTAATACAGCAGTAGTAATATTAGTAGTAATAGTAGTAGTAGTAGTAGTAGTAGTAGTAGTAGTTATGTAGTAGTAGTAGCAGTAGTAAAAGGAATAATAGTAATTGTAATAGTAGTAATAGTAGTAGTAGTAGTACTAGTAGTAGTAAGTAGTTGTAGTAGTAGCAGCAGTAGTAGTAGTAGTAAAAGGAATAATAGTAATTGTAATAGTAGTAGTAGTAGTAGTAGTAGTAGTAGTAAGTAGTAGTAATGTAGTTGTAGTAGTAGTTGTAGTAGTAGTTGTAGTAGTAGTAGCAGCAGTAGTAGTATTAAAAGGAATAATAATAATTGTAATAGTAGTAGTAGTAGTAATAGTAGCAGCAGCAGTAGCAGTAGTAGTAAAAGGAATAATATAGTAATTGTAATAGTAGTAGTAGTAGTAGTAGCAGCAGTAGCAGTAGTAGTAGTGGTATTACTACTGTAGAACTTACTTGTTTCTGGATCCATTTGAATATCTTGAAACTTTTTGCTTACTGAGAACTTTTCAGTTCCACTTTTTGAACTGCTTTGCTCTTCCGTCATTGTTGTGAGTTTCTTGATAATATAATGCGGTTAAATTCCCACTACACTGATTTTAAAATCTTCCTGTGATGAAGAAAGAACAACAGTTGATTATATTATGAATTGTCAGGTAAAACTATTCAAATTCCTATTATTATCATCACACGTGGGCCAGATGGAATTAACCCCTCCTGTAAAGTTCAGCAGGGTGAATTATTATGATTATTATTATTATTATGATTATGATTATTATTATTATTATTATTATGATTATGATTATTATTATTATTATTATTATTATCATGTATTTTTGGTCCTTTTGGTCCTTTGGAGCCTGCTAAATTAAAGTCATGCTTAGATTAGGGAGGCTGGTTTTCAATTTGGTCTTGTTATTGATAATTATGCTAATAAAATTACTTTGATCAGGAATACTGTTTATTTGCTCCCTCACAGTCAGCAGCCCTTGCTACATGCATGCTCCAGCTGGTGCTAATGACACCATGTGGGCGCAAATGAACAATATTCCTGATAAAAGTCATATATCTAATGAGTGAGTAACAAACTAATGCCTGAAAATTTATAATATAGACTGCATAATTATGAATCTTAAAACCTAAACTTTGAAAGAAAACAATGTACTGTTTGAGAAAATCATGAATTATTTTATGTAATTACATTACTAAATGTGTTCTTAATTAATAAATGTGATATTTTAATTAATTATACTTTTTACATAACGGCTACTTCAAGATTCTAAATATTAAACTCCATTAAATCCTGAAACTACGGTGGCCCACAACTGTCATGGCAAAACAAGAAACTCCCGGCAAAATAAAGAAAATTCACGACAAAATAAAGAAAACTCACAGCAAAATACAGAAAACCCAAGGAAACTCACGGCAAAATACAGCAAACTCATGGCAAAATACAGAAAACTCACGGCAAAATACAGAAAACTCACGACAAAATACAGAAAACTCATGGCAAAATATAGAAAACTCACGGCAAAACAAAGAAAACTCACGGCAAAATACAGAAAACTCACGGCAAAACAAAGAAAACTCACGGCAAAATAAAGAAAACCCACGGCAACGGAACTGTAAAACGTCTGCGCATTCGTCAAGTTAAGCGGTCATACAGTCGCAATGATGAGTTGGTTTTGCAATAACTTCTGTTGGCTATTTGGTTGTACTGTTTTTTATCACATTCTTTTTTATATTAGTGGAGAGTCAAAACGGATAATGTAGATTTTGGCCACCAAAATTCTAGGCTGTTCTAACCTCGAACAAAATGAAGGAAATTTAGCCAGGAAATCTTTCGGGTCAGGATGGCCATGCGAAAACAATTGCCTCAATTGCGACAAGAGCTGGTATTTGTATCCAGAAAGTAAACAGGTAAGAGGGTTTTTATTCATGTAGTCTTATTTAGCGTTAGCCACAAAGCGTTAAAACTATGCGTCGATCCCGAATCAGATGAAATAGATTTTTAATTACCTTTTTATCTGCGTCTTCGTCCTGAGAAACAACAGTGATGCTGTCTCACTACGTCAGCATAATAAATTTAAAAAAAAAATCGATTTCGTTGCGCTCTTTTAAAATAAAGTACAAATCTTCAAAAATAAAGTTCTGCTTTCATATTAATAATTGCCCCTTAGAATGCCACATATAATTAGTTATATCAGGCTCTGGTTAAGTGGTTGATATTGACTTGGTACTTGTGGTGAAGAGATGAAGAGTTTGGCAATGGTCAAGGCATGTGCGCGTATCTAGTAAGGTGCAGGCATTACTTCCACTGTTATGACCAAGTATTGTTGACTGAGAAATGGATTGTGAAAAGTGCCATGTGACAAAGCCCTTGTGCTTAGTTGGAGGTATATGAACATATGGTACAGACAAAACTGATGGGGAAACTGAAGGAGTGATGTGCGATTGTTGAGTAGTTGGTGGTCTGCGTTGAGGAGCTAGAAGGCTTTGCATTTTATTCACTTTTTGAGGTTGAGAAATATGGGCATAGCTTGAGACTGTCTCTTGAATTTTTTGTTCCCACTGAGGTGAAGTATAGTATTGAGAGGCATTATTGTGTTGAAAGCAGATGGTGTGGTCTTCTTCATCAGAGCTTAAATCAGAAGAGCTAGAGTCTGTATTACCATGATAATCATCCAATAGACTTTTATTAAATTTATCAACAAGTTCCCTAGCAATAGATTTCAGAGGCTTTTCACAAATCAAACATATGCCTGCAGGAAGACAAGTAGTGTGAAATGTGTGTCCACAGGTCAGCCGTTTGATCTGAGAACTGTTCGAGTTTCTGCAAAAAGAATTTTCACAGAGAAACTCTACATTTGGTTCCAGTCCAACTTCAAACTTGTTGTGATGGTATCCAAGAGGCATAGCCCTTATGTCAACCTCTGCTTCAAATGTGGGAAAGCTATACATCCTTTTACCTTTTGGTTTTCCATTTTTTAGTTTTTCTCGCTGTATCTCATGACTTTTGAGTCCATTGCCAGCAATATTTTTAAATAATTCAAGGAGAAATTCTGCTGTTTTCCCAGCTATTAACCAGTAGTTTGGCTCGCCTTTTCCTCGTTGGTATTCTGGTACAAACTGTTGTTTAAAAGAATTTAGAAGTCCAGTTGCACCAACAGACCTTGCTTTTTGCTGTATTTGTTCTGCACTGTCATGGGTTCTTGTGAATCGTCTCATTAAAGAATGGAGTATTTCAATTTTCTTCTCTGTAATTATTGCCATCCATTTTAATTTCACTGCAAAGTAATCTGGTAGAAATATTTTTTGATATTGTAAGTCACTCAGGAAAGATAAGGTTGTTTTGTTGTAGTGTTTTCTGTTCCAGGTGATAAAAATTATTGCAAGTTGGACCATTAAATTCTCATAAACCTTGATATCTCCATTTTGAAACATTTCATAAGTACTGTAAAAAGACAATGGGAACAACATGATCAAGGAGGTAGATAACTGACTGAAACTCGTGTGCCTTGAAGATACCGAATTTTCTAAGGATGTTCTCGCGAACCAAATTCCAGCCCAGAAAGGCAGCTGTTATGCATAGAAAGGACCTGTATGGTTTGGGTTTCTGAGCAAGCTCACCACCAAAGACCTTATTATAAAGTTTGCTGAAGAAAAATCTAAATATTTGGATTGTATCTTCAACTGCATTCAGATGAACATGAAATTGGCCGTGCTCTGGTAAAATTGGTATATCATTATGTTTTCCTTGTGCAATTAACTTTTTTGGAAAGTAAAACCCTGGATAGTCTGCTGGAAGGGGTACAACATTTTTTTGTGCATAGTCTTTCAAGCCAGGAAACTTTTGAAAGATATACACAAGGGCTTCCTTGTAATTTTTTTTACTCTTTAATGGCTTCTCAAACACATCCAGCAATGTGCAACTTTCCAACGTTCCAAGTTCTTCTTGATAACCATCATAAATTCTGAAATTCAAGGTGATCTTAATTAGCAAAGTCTGTATTACTTGCAAATGGCAAATTCTGTATAACTTGCAAACGGCACTAGCAAGTCACAGGTACAACAATAACTTCTATTCTGAAAATTGCCATATTTACTGTATTATTACAAAATATTGTTATAATATAATTTTTCATTCATTCAATCTGAATATTTCTTTTAAATCTACATAGTGTTCTGCCCATAGTATGTGTTTTTGCTAAGATTTTTAACAACAGCAGTTTTTATCAAAGAAAGTGAAACAATTCTTTTCTTTTGGGGACTTTTTAAGGTGCCAATCAGTACTAATAATTAATATAAAAATGTACTTTCTGTCTAAGAATATGCATTTTGAGACTGCATATTAATTATTTTGTTCACTAAAAGTATTCAATAAATATTCTTGTTTTTAGGTGCAAGTAGCAAACCTTATTTACCGTAATTCTTTGAATGACTGACTAAGATGTGCCGGGTCTAACTTTATTGAACCAGGAGTTTGCTGATATAGAAATGATTTTTCCATTAACCCAAGTGCCACATTTAAGCAATCTTCAATTGCAGGAAATGAAATTCCCCCATAACACATTCTCTCTTTTCCATCAACTGTCACAGGAACTGCTTGGTGAAGTGAGTGAACTGGCCTGACAACAGCAGGAATGGTATGGTGGATATCTAACATGCTTGAGGCCGTGTGTATTGCAACTGAAGTAAGGAGCTTGTCTGGTACTTTTTTAGTATGGATATTGTGGTAATCATCTAGTAGCATCACAACAAAATATTTCATCTGTATAATTTAAAAGTACAATTAGAAAAACATGTGAGCAATAGAATCTGTACTTATAAAAATTAAAATACTTCATCTGTATAATTTAAAAGTACAGTTGGTAAAACGTGTCAGCAATATAATCTGTTGTTATAAAATAGCTTTTTATATATTCCACAACAAATTAGAATACTTCATCTGTATAATTTAAAAGTACAGCTGGTAAAACAAGTCAACAGGAGAATCTGTACTTCTAAAATTATACCGATGAAGTATTTTAATTTGATGTGGAATGTATAAAAAGCTAATATATTTCAAATGCTTTGTTAAAATTAATGTGGGACACTTACATTAACTGCTTTGGTAATTTGTGTTGATGCAAACTGTTCCTGGTTGGAGGCAAGCTGTTTTTTGTGAAGCTCCACTGTTCTTGGATTGGTTGCAAACCCAGTAACCTGTCCTGCAGCCAGACCACTTAGAGACATACCACTAAGGCTTGCATGGAGCCCGCTGTCTTTCTGAAATTGGCTAGTTTTTTGAGATCTGTAACAATAAAGACAAATATAATATATTGTATTACTCAAAAATTAGTAATACTTTGTTAATTTTAACCTTAAATAACTAATCAAGAAAATTTGAATTGTGTTTTCTTCTGTTACTTCATTTTATTTTGAGTATGTAAGAATTAATAACTGTACCTAAAGTAAGCAAGAATGTGAAGTAATGATACTACATGTTGCTGTTGTAACTGCATTCTGTCACT
>JAOCNB020092193.1:0-11806 GCA_026546465.2 Palythoa caribaeorum | reverse complement strand
GCGTAAAGCTATTAGTTCAACTTTACGCTTCTTTACGTGTTTTATAAAGGAGCGTAAATCTGCGATTTCGTGCTGTGGCCATTTGCTGCTTTTGCCAAGCTGTTTTTGTGATTGATAGGAATAGCCTAGTTTCGAATTGTTCGTGCGGAGAGCCTGATAACTATTTTAGAGCATCAAGACGAGGCTCAGGGAAATAACTCGTCAAGATGGCGGACAATGAAAGTTCTTCGTTCGTAAGTACGAAAGTCCCAAAGCTACAGAACAATCTTTGGTGTCAAAATGCTGAGAACATATGGAGGTTCACGGTAGACTGAAACTCCTTGTAAGCTCGCCGGCAAAAGGTGCTCCATTTCTTTCGAAGATTTCTCTCGCTCAAAAAATCGAAAAAGTTGAGGTCTGGTCGTCTTTTGGAATTGTTTTTGCACACGGAAATGGCATAATACCTCGTTTCACCTGTTTTGCTTTGGAAACAAGCGCCTTTGTTGTGTCTTTATTCCACTAAGCCTCGTCTTGAGGCTCTAAAATAGTTACCAGGCTCTCACGCATGCACAAAACAATCGAGACTAGGCCATTTGTTTTGCCGCAGGCCCATTATGGGTTTCACCTGTTTCCACTGCAAATAATACAAGAAAGTGCTATCTACAGCTGTCTGTTATTTTCTTAAGGTCAGATAGTTTGCTCAATTCTGTTGGAGGGAGGGAAGGGGGATGCGTTCACATCCATCGCACCACCTCTCCGTACAGACCTGAGAAACATGTTCCAATATTTCCACTATTGAATTTAGATACACAGGTTTTTTAAGAACAGTTTTGTAGGAAAAGCGAGGCCCAAATGGGCTAGAACTTAAGAACAAGTTAAGGCTGGTGTTCAGTAACTAAAATGGATTGAAAGCGTGATTTACACAAAAAGATTCATTGTATTGGAGCCCTGAAGGGACAAAACTGTTTAACAAACAATGAAGGTAGTTCGCTTCTCGTACAACACATATACTTCGTTTCCCAATACAACTGAACAACAACAACAGCAACAACAACAACAAAGCCCCTATTTCCATTCCAAAACGGCATCACATGCGGCCTATTGTTTCATTTATGTTCTTACTAAAAAAACTCGCACAGAAATATACGAACAAAGAGAAGCTGAAATCGCCAAAAAAAATAACAATGAGCTTCGGCACAATTTCTTTACGAAAAGTCCTATTATTCATAACTACGAGTGAAAAAACTTTATTAATAGCACAAGAAAATGAATTTTTATCTCCAAGCGCCCTTGTAATGATCGTTATATATCATGTGTAATAATATTAATGTTACAGAGAATAATAAATAGGTGCGTTGAGATACGGAATTTATTTTCGAGTTGCGAGGCATGCCGCGTAACTAGTAAAATTTAAAAAAACATTGAAGTTTGCTGGACATTTATTTTCGTTCCAACACTTGAATACCCTAGTTTCTAGAAAGTGTTTACTTTAATTTAGTTTTAAAATTAAAAAAATCGAACAAAAAGTCTCTACAATATATGAAATAAATAAATTACTTCATGTAAAGAGGTGGATACTTTGGGGATTGGTCAGAAAGTTTTTTGTTGCCACTGATGAAATCGCATTCATTCGGTTTGCTACAATGAGAACCGCTAGGTATTATTTATTTTCAGAATAAAAATAGTAGCTCTAAGGGTGACCAATTTGTCCAATTTGGAAATAATTGGATGAGAAAATTAAAATTCCGAGGACAGCAAAATTGGACGAGGCCGCAGGCCGAATCCTATTTAACTGTCAGAGGACTTTTTCTCATCCAATTATTTCCAAATTGGACAAGCATGTAGTCCTCTTACTTATAAAGAGGTTCGACTTCTTCTATCGCAGGAAATCATGCAACTGTTTAAAATATTGTTTACGACGCTTCGAAAGAGTAAAACTCGACAAATCGAGGCCGGAAAAGTCAGAAAACTCCGCCATTTTCTAAAAATTGTTGCTCGCCTCGCTGATGGGCGCGCGCGCGACAGCTGACGAGTACTTTGCTCTTATTGGTCAATTCGGTGCTTGCTTGAAACTGATTGGTTTAGACTTTCTAAATTGGATACTTTGTATTTTAAATGTCCCCTGAAAGTCTTCGAAGAAAAATGTTATAGTTTGGTCAGTACTATAGAGTTTACTGACCTGCTATATAATTAACAGAATAATTACATACAATTTGAGGTTTATGTAAATTTTTGTATTTGTCAGTTTTACTTTAATTTTTTATTGTTTTTGTATGCGTCTTACCAACATTTTATCATTAGAACATAGAACAATCATAACCCTCGATTAATTCCTCAACTGTGGAAAGGACCTAAATATATTTTCAGTTAAAACTGTGATCAAAATTTCGAATTTTTAAAACTTGTTTTTGGGGACATCAACAATTAAGCCATTTTCGGCGAAAGTCATATTTTTCAACACGTAAATGTGTTTAGTTGACCTTTGAAGTTATTGAAATTCTAGGGTCCGAAATATTCCGTTAAAGGTTTACACGTTGTTTTTAAATTTTATGTTTTTCACTTATTTTTAGCAATAACTATTTAAAATTAATTGTTTTAACTGCGATAATAAAAAATGCCATGTTCATTAACTGAAACATTAAACACTCAGACACATTTACTTTCCATTTGACTTGGTAAACGTACTGTTCCTAAAGCTATCATTAATCATTCATGGTCAACTGAAAAAAAATTACCAATTTTTACTTATCCTCTCATTTATAGGTCTCATGTAAAAGAAAAACACTCCAATTTCAAATTGTGCTACATGCTACTTTTATAAGAACCAGTAAAATTTGCCGAGGTTATAATAATTCTTCTTAATTTTTTGGCTACTTCAGCCTCAATGTGTCATAAACTGTTGTTATTTCTGCATATGAGCGGTTTTTATTAAAGAAAAGCCAATCAAATCAAAAATAAGGTGTTGGAAAACAAAACGCCACATGCACATGCATTGTACCACTGAATGTAGAGATGAACCACTGTCCGTGTTTGTTAAAAAGTCTCAAGGACTCGGATCAAATTATGAATATGAGTTTCCTTTATTTTTTTTCCAGAAAAATCTTTCTAGTTATCAAGGCTCAGCCTGAGCTTGTTCTTAAATTTTAGCTATTAAACTTTGTTGTTCCTATAAAATTGATCGTATAAAAAGGATGGGGGGGGGGAAGTCGGTTTTTGCCAAATATTTCTAACGATTGTTCTGTACACCGTTGGTTCAAACCATTTTATTGGAGTAGTTATGTTATTGAAGCAGAATGGATTGATAGTAGAGTGTGGGATTCGAAATGATCATATATATAGAACATTGTTAAATATCCTGGTTTAGTCTTACATCAACGTTAAATAAAAGTGCTAAATTCATGGTGTTCAAAAATATACCCGCTGGCTCTTTTACAATCTTGCTCGAGATAGTCGTAGTTTCTAGTGTTCTAGCTTCCTAATTAATACATGTTTGTGACATCAGTAAAGATTAAATTATCGTTTAGGACGATACAATAAAAACTTAATACATTTTACAAATTTGTTTAGTCTTTATAATAACTAAATGCTAGTCGAGGTAGACTAAAACTCACGTCTAATTAAAATATATACTAATACATTATACTAGATAAAAGATTCGACAAAATTAGGAATGGCGGTAAACGTTATGGTTATGAATCTCTGTTAGATCGTGGGCTTAGAACGGTTAGGTAAAAAATAAAGATTGGTTCAAAGTGTTTGAGAAAATACACATTATTGAAGTAAAAAACAGCTGTTTGACGTGACGTACGAACCCTCCCTGTTATTTGGTTGGTACATGTACTAAAGAAACACGATCTCCCAAACTTGTGCTGAAACTCATTAGTGGCGATTTTAATTAAGTTGTTAAAACGGAAGTCGAAAAACGATAAAAATATAAGAAGAATTCACGCCGAAAATTTTGGAGTTTTTCAATGAAATAAGATTGATACAGCTATTTCAAATATATTTTAAATACGCTACCAAAATTAAAATCTTTTTCAATGAATTCTACGTGTAAAAGTTGCGACACGCGATCGATTGAATATCCCGTTCCACAGAGGTGAATCATAGGAAAGGTTTCTTTTGTGTTTGAGTTTATATTTTTCTTGTTCAGTTACTTAGAGAAAGAAAAAAGGCTAGGAGGAACGATTAAACATTTCTTTTATAAAAACCAGTAAAGCTTACTTGAGCCTTATTGTTCTTAACATTTACAACAATTTAAGCATCATTTGTATTTTTGACGATACATAAATTTAAAAATTATTTCTTCAGAAATCTTGTGTGGTCGCCAAATAACATTCACTGTTCTTTTTTCACTCTGTAAAGCCTTTACGATTTCCACATGGGCTTTGTTTTGCCAGGATAAAACGATAAAAACCACATTCACTTTTTCTTTGGATTAAAAGTAGCTGTGCATGTGCTCATTGACCGTAGATTTTTAATGAATGTTTTATATTTACTATTCTAACAGACAAAACAACTGCGCTCAATGTTTGTTTTTAGGTTATTTTTAGTTTTTAGTTCTCCTAATTTTGGTGCTCTTGTATAAAAACAAGTATGAATCAGATAATATTTCATAGAAAATTTTCGGTGGATATAATTTAGATTCGTTGTACTGCAGAACACCATTTTAAGGTTTACGCAAGTTTAAAGTGCAGTCACTTAGAAAGCAGATGCAATCCCTCTAGTTGTTTCCGCAATCATTAAATGAAAGGGTCTTAAATCGAGGTTTTTAATTCGCAGATTGAAATGAAAGGACAATGGTATTTAAAAATGCTTCGTTAATGTGACTGTAAGAATATTCGTTTAATGCATTTTTACCAAAAATATAATAAAACAATACAAACAGACGGTGAAGGACTGTGACACTAAACATTGTGCCTTAATTTAAGCACTTCAAATTTATGAAAATTCATTATTTTCCGAAGTAATATTTTATTCAGGTTTTCTTTTAATTCGCTGACGTGACAGCTGCGAGGGATGTTATTGATATTTCGCTTGCAAGGAAACTACTCTTTTATAAAAGAAGTTGTCTAAAATGGGTTGCACTTCGTCGTTGATCATAAAACATTCGAAATCCAAGATTTCATCGATTCCCTTAAGCGCAGCACAGAAATATCTTGTACGAGAAACATGGGAAACGGTTGAGATGCACAGAACTCAAGTTGGAAAGAAAACATTTCTAAGGTGTGTATGGTAGAATTGGTTTCTGAGCTTGGACGTTCAGCATAGCATTCATTCAAATATTTGTTAATAAATGCGAGAGTTTTTTTAGCTGCCTTACTGACGAAGGAAAACAGTTTTTATATCAACGACTTTAGTTTTAGTTACTGCAACCAAGGAAACGTTTGAGCGTATGTGCCGACCTCTTGCTTAGGGTATAAGTCTTAATACGTTTACCAATAATATAATATAAAAATACAAATTGTAATTTTTTGGGTTCTAATACGTAGGATAAAATCAATATGTCAATATTTTTTTCTAAATCAAACTCCAGAGAAATTTATAGAGAAAAAATTGTGCTATCAACACCTTTTTTCTGAACTAATATATAGGTATTTTTTGTTCTAATTTCACTGTGAATAATAGTATTGAGTAGCGTAAAGGTTTGTGCAATTTTAAGGAGAATTTTTCGGTAATATTTGGTTGCTTTGTAAACAGATGAGCGGTTGTTAAGGCCGGTGTATCGCGATAGCCCACACGTCAAAACCGATCAATTCAAACACCCGATACTCAGAAAATTGTTTTGGCAATTTGAATTGTAATGCCGAGATCTTAGTTTTCAACGATCGCTTAGATAAGTGCAAAAAAAATAAATAGTATTCTTCTTTTTTGATAATATCTTACAAATATTAAAAATACACATACAACAATAACTGGAACAACAAAAAAGGAAGTGGCGCAAAGCAGCTGAAAAAATTTTAGAAAGTCAATGCCTTTTCCAAGACTATATTTCTGAACCTGAAATTATATAAGGGAGATTTGTGAATTATTGTAAAGTACAATTTGGCTATAGGTGGAAATTTTAAGCTACAAACAAAAAATTTTTCATTTATGACTTTGTCTACAAATAAAATTAAATGCATTAATCTTGCCTTTTTGCATATTATAATAAGCTGTTTTATAATGTGCAGCATGTTTCCCGTTGTATAGTTGTTTTTGAAATTTATTGAATGGGTAAAGTGAGATTCTATTTGGTCAAAGTTTCTGATAAATGATGTGTTTCACTCGTTTACTCCCAAAAGCTTCTCAAACTTACGAGGCTGTTTTATTGCGAGTTTCATTGAGTTCTGTTTATTTTGGGTTTTTTCCGACTTGTCAAGTTTTTCGTATGCCAAATATTAATATAAAGCCGCAAATGTGGTAGAAAAACAGAATTTTCGAAACTAGCCTCAGATTCAATCTTTTAACATTGGAAAATATATTTCTGACTTTTTCAACAACACACGGATTTTTTCGAGACTTCTGTCTTGCTTCAATAAGACAAGGTTGATGCTTTATCTTGAATTTGAAATTTTTAATACAGCGCATATTTTTTTTTTTAAAAGAAAACAAGTTTTTGAAGCGAACATGAGATGACAGCTTTATATATATATATATTTTTTTCCGTCACTGAAGTAGCAAAAGGAAACAATAATAATTCAAATACCAAACTATGACTTTATCAGTTGCAGTAGTTTGCATATTTCAAATAAGCGCGGCATCGTATCGAACATGGAGATGCGGAGCTTATTTACTTTTCGTATAACTATTGACTATTATCTTTAGATTATCTATATTTTAAACGGTACCTTTCAATTAATGGTAGAAAAGGCAAACTTCTAAAGTTTATTCTTAGCACTTCTGAAAAGTAAAACTTTTTCTGAGCTGCTGATACTGATTATGAAAGATGAAATAGATATTTTTGTGCCCAGTCCAATTTTTTACTGTTACGTCTGCGAGACGGACTTAAAGAATCAAAGTAAGATTATGGTTAACTCGTGAATGCAAGACCCTTTAGAAGAGTGTATACAATGCAAATATCGCATTTACCTTACAGAAAGTTTTCTTTTGTAAATTCGAGCTATCGCATCCGGGCAGAGAGAGGTTCGCAAACATTTGATAAACGGATGTGCACAATTATTTAGAATGGACGGGTTTCAGTTTGGAAAAAATCATTTTCCTCATATTTTGTCCCAAAGATCCCTATGGTAAACTTTGCTCGAAAATAACATTTAAAGTTTCATTTAAGCATACAGAAAATACAATCTTTCAACGCACTCATGCACAAAAACGATTACTCGCCTAGAGTTGACGTTTCTGCATGTTGTAAAACATCATCTGCATGCTCTCTCTCCAAAAGTAAAAATATTTCTATAATTTATAAATTCAGTTTGGAAATTGACTCCAATATACTGTAAATCTTTGCCAAAGAATCAAGTTGTATTGCTTTTTAGGATCACAAGTCGAATCTCCCATGGTATATTATTTTCTTGGCTGATTTTAAGTTTATAGTTCAGTAATATATATTTATTGTGCCAAAATAGCGCGGCCGCAATTAGCAATCCGTTGTGAGTTCAAAATTCTCAGTTGTTTTTTGTTTTTCAGTGTCACACAATTTTTTCTCAGAAATGATAACAAATTTCGCAATAATATGCTTGAAAATTATTTTAAAATGCTTTAGACTGAGTTAAGAGCATGTTTAGTTCAATGGTATAATGAAACTCGACAAGAAAACTATAAATTATCCGCCATATTGGCTCCAACACAGGCCTTACGACCTTACTGGTGTCCAGTCTATGTAGGCCTTGCGGCCTTGCTAGTTTCCAGTCTACGATTCTACACTTCAATACATGAAATACTTGCTCGTTAGCCACAAACAGTGCACAAGATTAAGATTACTCAACAGTTGAATCTCTGTCCGGCTGTCGTGTCGAGTGTCAATTTTTGTATTTGTAAATTCTGTGATTCATAATTTACACTTCTAAAGTAGAAGCACAAAACATTCATTATTTGTAGGAGTACAATAACTGCAACTCACTTCCGTGAGCCAAACGCCGACGCTGAAAATGTTTGTGACGCATTATTTTTTTCAATCTCTCATGAACCCCTTGAAAACCTGAATAATGATAAAATGTAAGCAAATTGGATAGGGCATACGCTATTTTCTTATATTTTAAGAACCAGTAAAAGTTTGCTCAGGCTCAAGATTTTATTTTTTCGGCAATTTGAGGCTCAAAATGTTGGGTTTATATTTTGTTCTTAACTGCCACATGTTTTTTTTAATAGCTGAAAATCAATTAAAACACACACACATTATGACTGTAACCTTGATTATACATTTTTCACCAAAATCTAGGTTATAGGAACATTTCATCTTTTTCATTTTAAACTCGATCTCAAATACACTTATTTTTATTAAGAACAAACTTAATAAAAACATTGAGGCTCAAATCTCCTGAAAAACAAAAACAGATTAAGAACAATCTGAGGCTGAAATGAAAATGTTAAGAAAAATTAAAAATTTACTAAAAACGATGAAACGCAGCGAGAATTTACACTCACTTATTTTAATACAAATACTGTAACAAATATTGTGCTGTACAATCATTAATATAAATATATTGTCGTATCTCCTTCAAAATATGTATAAAAATGTATAATCAAGATTACAGTTATAATGCGTGCGCCGGTTTTAATTAATTTCCACCGAGTCATGCTGTTCGCCATCCTCATGCAGCTACAGCAAAAACTACAATAAACCAATAACTTTTTCGCCGTTGCTGGAGTATTTACAACACGCATTCATTATTAATCTTTTTAATTGCAGTCACTAATCGCCAGCTGTTTAGCCCAGCTTTGTTTAAAAAGTCAAATGTTTTGTTTAGTCATGTTTTCAAACACATACCGAGCTGATTCAAGTGATTGGAAAAAAAGCAAAGTCTCGGTCTGAGAAATGACGATTGAGGGACGGGGGCCGGAAGGTGTAGTCAGGAAGTTAACCCAGGACTCGACACTAACTTTTCAACTTACTGGTCTTGTTGCTACTGACAACTTATGTTACCAGCCAGAAAATATTTTTACAAGGCAAGCGTTGCCGTTTTTGACTTTGGCTCGGTCATGTTTTGCTACGGCTAATCTCGTAAAAAAAGAGTATCGATATGTGAGTTTCGCACCACTCTCCCTCGGCCATCTATGTCGATGTTTGCGACGTGGTGATGTTTTAAATGAAAAATTGAAGAAAACAAGTCCAGCAGAATGATTTCGAGGTACCATTTTTTTCTATCCTGTACCTTCAGTTTTCCGAAATGAAAGAAATTGGATGAAGAAAAGTGCTAGGGTTTCACAAAAACTGATAAGCCTGGGCTTACCTGGCTTACAGGTAGCGACGCACCTGTACAGGGAGATACTTGTCTTGAGAAAGATCGCTTTGCGGCTCCGTAATTAGACCAGCATCTTAACCGTCAATTCATCAAAGGTCTGCAGTAGGTTTAAGGGAATCTTCAATGAGATGTCAAAAATGCACCTCAAGATTATGTGTTTCAATAATAAATGGCCATCGGCCGCTGTCCTTCACATTCTTCATGTGAACGACCAACTAGAGAATAAAAAGAATTGATAAGCCAAAAGCTTCTGAAAACCTGCTTTCCGTTAAAAAGGGTGGAAATGTGAATATTTTGGTAGAAAAACTGGGATATGTCATTGCTAGTACAAACAACAAACTTGAGTTATCGTAGGTCCTAGCGCATAACAAAAGTCGCAAAGTGGATATTATACAGACTGTTTGTTTGCGCTGGTAGTCCAGTTCTCGAATGATACGTGTCACGTTTTAAGTTCACAGCGCAAGACTCTGAGTTTGGACTACCTGCATGGATCTGAAACTAGTCTCACATGCATTGCAATCTCCTATATAACAGTTATGCTTACTCCAGATTATCAGAGTCGCGAGAGACTACCTCTACAGTTACTAAGACCAAAACTGAAATAGGCAAAACTGACCGAGAAAAAATAAACAGATAAACCCACTGACACGGACCATTCCAACAGACCTCTTGCTTGCATGGAGACGTTAGTCTTTACTCGGTCACTTTAACGGCTATGATTACTTAAGCGGCTATGCGTAGACTAATAGAACTCCAAAAGCCATGTCGATCTGACAGTTTTAAACACATCATGATACGAAAAGGTCTACATAGTAGTAAATGTATTGCCTATTCTGACACAATAACGACGCTCTTTCTCCTATTGCATGTTTAGGTAGGGCCCCTGCCACCGTTGGAATGATGTTTGCCAATCCTGAAATGATTAAATACCAATTGTTGATAATGGAATAAATTAGAGGTGACTATGTGACAATATCTAAAGCGTCTATCACACAAACCCATACCAATCACCTTTATAATAATTAATACACAGGTTTTTTGCTGAAAACCCGTCATTTCAGAAACTGTTCCCTGAGTTTAAAGACCTTGAGTATGGACAACTAGAACAGGCCAAAGCTCTTCATGGTCACGGTAAACGAGTCGTGAAAGCGCTGGAGAATGCTGTGCTGTCATTGGACGATTCTGAGGCTTTTGCCTCATACTTGGAAGAATTGGGGCGGAGACATGTTAGCCGTGCCTTGAGGCCGGAATACCTTGAGGTAAGACACTTGCAAACACTTTCTTTTGTGTTAGCCAAGAGGTAGAAACTTGAGTTCAGGGGTTTAGAGTGGGGAAAGGGGATTTCTACGCAACCAACCAGCTCCATTAGAAAGATTTCAGCATTTTCAATATTGCAGATTTTGAACATTTTCAATATTTTGATCATGACTACCTCGGAAAATACTGTTTTAAGTGAGCCTACTTTCTATACACAGTGAACTTTATATAGTACAACAAGACGTACACTGGGTTGCTTGCTTTCTGAATTCAAGTTGTACTGTTGTAAAGCATAAAAACGGAATTCCGATATTTTAAATTTGAATGAATGATGTAAACCAATTTGTTTCATATTTAATTAATTCTTTCCATTTTACTCATTTTAATTGTATATTGTCAAGCGCTTTTGATCGACTTCGGAAAAAGCGCTATATAGATTTTAAAATTATTATCATTATCATTATCATTATCATTATTATATACCGTCGAATTCTCTGCTCAAAGAACTTTGCGGCAGAGGGGAAAACACTAAGGGAAGAGATTACTACTCTCACGAGAAACCTGCTTACGTTCGATTACCACCCCTCCTTACTTGAAGGCTACACTGCTTGTAGATTGATACCGCTGGACAAAAACCCAGGAGTTAGACCAATTGGTGTAGGAGAGGTCTTGCGCCGCATAATCGGCAAAACCATCTCGGCAATGTTTAAGGAGGAGATAAAGGAGGCCGCTGGACCACTGCAAGTCTGTGCAGGTCACAGTGCTGGATCAGAAGCAGCCATACACGCAATGAATCAGGTGTTTAATGAGGAAGGGGCGGACGGAATTCTATTAATTGACGCGACCAACGCGTTCAATCAGATGAACAGGGCGGTGGCTATGCATAATATTAGGATCACTTGTAAGGAAATCGCCTTATATATCATTAACACGTATAGAAGCCCCTCTAGGCTGCTCATTAGTGGTGGAGGCGAGATCTCTTCCCAAGAGGGTACTACCCAAGGTGACCCGTTAGCAATGCCTTGGTATGCAATTAACACCGCTCACATGATCACTAGTCTCAGGGCATCAATTCCACAAGTCAAGCAAGTCTGGCTGGCGGATGATTCCGCGGGTGGAGGGAGCATAGAGTCTCTCTATCAATGGTACAAGAGCTTATGCGAGGAAGG
>JAOCNB020092156.1:0-19684 GCA_026546465.2 Palythoa caribaeorum | reverse complement strand
AAAATTATTTACCCCCCCCCCCCCCCTCAGGCATAAATAATAATACTCCCCAATAAGACACATTGTAAACTAGTCGAAGTCATCTTCTCTTTAAACAAAAAAGTTTCGTGTATAACAGCAGCTAAGCCTCGATTGTTCTTACATTGTTCTTATAAAACTATTTAATTATTAAAAAAGTGTGTATTTTTTGTGCATGAGATAATTTAGACCAGTATGCTGTAGCCTTAATTTTTTTTTGAGGTACTTTATTTATTTTGTGTTCAACTTGTCACAATACGAAAGTGTTATTCAATGACATCCAACCCAATCTAATTAACGTATTTGCATATTCACCCCAGCTGACTTCAGTAACTCTTATTGATGTGCCATTACTTAGATTGTTCAGAGATAAATAAGTAACATTTATTGTATTTCAGGAACAGGCAGTCAGAGCTTATTTTCGCTCCCACCTCCTCCCCCTCCAGCACCACTTGGAAATGGCTTTGGGCATGGTATTGGTTTTCCTAACTTTCCCCCCACTCCACCAGACTCTCGCTCATCGAGTCCACTGTTGTGGGATGATCTTGTGGCAGCTGAACAAATGATGCATTCACTCCACCTTCAGCAGGTTTGGTTGCATTTGTTAATAAGTTTTTGTTTTGTTAACTAAAAACTATTCATTTGTTGTGTATTTAAGGTCATTTAGGAGCACTCAACTTTTGTATGATCTTTATGATATATGTCTGGTCAAAAAGCTTGTGTATTTAGGGGTTAGGCAACACACTGGGGGCTGTGCTTATCTCTGTTTTCTGTTGTATTAGCAGCAAATATGCCAACCTCCAACCTTCAAAATGCAGAAGAAGGGAATAGCTTTTATATGTCATTACCCTCAAAATTCCTCGTTACTTTTAAATAGCTCTACATAGATACAATACTTTTATTAATATAGGAGATCTAGACTTATTTTGGCAGAACAGGAGGTGAGCCTGAAATGCAAGAATCTCCTGTAAAATTCAGAAGAGGTGACATCACTAAAGTAGATACCTTTTTGACTACCCTTGGACAGTTCTCCACAAGAGTTGATCCCTTATTTACAGAGCTGAGTCAACTGGAACTTGTTGGATAGTGTCTCAGTCTGTCCAGGGTCCAAAGTACGATCCCCTTGGGTTATGAATAAGAAACACTCGCCTGAGCCACTCTCATAAATTTATGACCATATAACATCGTAAATTGTCACGTTTTTCCTAAAACCTGTGTGGATCCTTTTTCAGGATGCTTTCATGAAACCATTAAGTGTGGCCACACCCCCCAGCAACCTGCCACCAACACAGCTAGCAAACCAGTCCATGTATGGAATGCATATGTATCCATACTCCCCAGTGTCCTCTCCAGATGCTGGAGATCTTTTCAGTCCTCGGCCATCTTACAGTGGTGCTCTTTCTCGGCGAAACAAACTGCACCAGCCACAGTTTCTGTTTCCTCAGCAACACGAGATACCAACTCATTCTGCAACAAACCTGTTGATTGACCCTCGATGGGGTGGTACAAATAATGCCTTTGGACTTTGTGACCCAGTTGTGCAAGACCTATTTAGGTCAAAACCCTTCATAAGCCCAGATACAGGTAAGGAAATTACATATCTTGTTTAGATTAAATTTGGAAGGAAGGAATCCCAAAGTGCAAGTGCTTAAATTATCATAGAAACAAAGTTTGATTGATATCCACCAAAAATCAGTTTCAACTTTAGAAACAAACTGTTAATAGACTGTATTTGTTACTTAAAATGGCTGTAAGTTTGTTTATTTACACTAGTGGTGCCAAATATCTAGTAAATGTGTACTCTGCAAGATAAAGCAATCATTGGGCAAGTGCATTCCACATGATTGCTTTGCTATAGTACTTGCAGGTTATTAATGAAGGGATTTTTGTTGGCTTTCAGAACCTTCCAAACCAATTTGCAAATGGAGTGGACCATTGCCACCTCGGCACTACAAGAATCCCAGCTATTCAACCAAAGTATTCTTGGGAGGAGTTCCCTGGGACATTACGGAAGGTACATGTGTTAAAGTTATTACAATGGAGTAATTGGTAAAAATAAACTTAAAGACATAGAACTCATTAATGATTCCTTGAATTCAAGATAAATGTGGATGACTTAGATTGGGAGGGTTGGGAGACATTGCTAATCGTGGGAGTGATTTCTTGACTTGAGAGAGAAAGATGGGTGCATTGGGATTGTTCAGGATGGGAGCACTGTATTCCGTAGTTGGGGGTTAATGGAGGAGAAAATAGGTAGATATTCTATAGGTCTGGAATGGAGTTGTGGAATGCCTAAGAAAGTTTTTGACTTGGGAGAGAAAGGTGAATGTAATGGAGTTACTAGGGATGGATGCAGAGCTGCTCTACTCCTTCATGTAGTAACTCAATGGAGGAGAAGAAAAAAGGTAAATGACATGAATACATAAGAAATGGAGTGGCTGAATGTCTTAAGAGGGTTTCCTTGACATGGAAGAGAAAGGAATGAAGTTGTTGGACATCTCAAGAGGCTTTTCTTGACTTTGGAGAGGAAGGTGGATGACATGGAAAATGTTATGGTTGGAAACACAGTACTTATTGCTGCAGGGGTGCAATAGAGGTGAAAAAAGGTAAGTGACGAAGAGATTCTGGTAATGGAGTTGTTGAATAAGGAGATTTTTCTTGACTTGCACTGAACTCTTTGGGAGTGACCAGATGAAGACTAAAAATGGGATTAAGATATAGGGGAATGGAGTTGTTGAACTTCTGAAAACGGTTTGCTTGACTTTCGAGAGAAAGTTGGATGCCATTTATAATTTTTAAATGCGTCTGATGGGTAAATTATATTACTTTAAAGGGAATCTTTGACTTTTAAGAGAAAGGATCTGTTCTTGATTTGGATGTTGTACTTCTTGAAGGAAAGGTAAACGACCAGGAGGTGTAAGAGATACTTGTTCTCCTTAGGAGGGGTTCATTGATTCAAGAGAGAAAAGTGGGCGATATGAAGATGCTCAGGGATGGGAGATGATGTTCTCCAAGGTAGAGGTTCCTTGATTCAGGAATGAAAGGAATAGGATTGGGAATCCGAGCTAGCTGGGGATGGGTACATTGAATGCCTTAAGGAGGGGTTCAGGGTATCTTGATTTGGAAGAAAACCATATATTTACTAAAAATTGTGTTTTTTCCTAGCATCACTCATTATGGCCTTCAAGCCCTTTGGAAATGTGAAGATAGAATGGCCGGGGAAAGATGGTCGTCATTTGCACCATCCCCCGAAAGGTAGAGGTAGCTAACACTCGGTTGTTTAGCACTTTTGCACTTTTGCACCTAAACAATACAATGACTCTACTGAAACATAGTTGTGCTCGTACTGATCTGTAATTGAAGATTAAGTGAATTGTGTGATAAGACTGGTACTGCTACTAAGACTGTTTCTTAGAGTGCAAGTTCGATTCAGTATCTGATCTAAGCAAACTGCGAAACTATAGACGTTTACAAGAAACATTGCACCAATGTATCCGTAATGTTGATAAATACTGATCATATCAAAAGAAAGATGTGATCCAATACAATTAATTGTAAAAAGATTTCTGAATGAACGGTTCACAAATTGTCATACAATGCTGCATATTCCATGTTAACAGAACAACACGAGTCAGTAAAAGGAGGACATCCTTTTTGTTGCTTTCTGATGTCAGCATTTTAAAAAACGCTGCTGTGTGGCAACTTAGCTTTTAATTTGCACACGTCCACAAACTGCATGAAGTGAGAATAAATCTGAGTCGTCAGGCAGGCGTTTTAGTGTAATTCAAGAAAAACGAGCAAATGGTTCAGATACTCGCGTCCATTTTAAAATGGATGAATTTTAGTGCCTGACAAAGATAACCCTGCCCATACGCAATCGTTATTATATTTAAATTTATTTTTGGAATTGTTGATTTATACTTAACTTTTTTCTACGTTTGAAGTAGCAAACTTCCCCAATAGAAATGTTGTTAGTGAAATCCAGTATCAGAGAGTGTCTACAGAAAAGTTGCATAACTTGCTACGTAACGTTCCCCGTGATGAATCATAATTTCTAATTTTTGCTGTAGATTTGTTGGATGCGTTGAGTAAAGATAAGCATTGCCCAATAATACCAGAAACTAATTTTAGCATTTGTTGAAGGTTTTTAAAGGGACCGAAGTGGCAATCCATTTTGGTGTTTTGAAGCCTTTGATATTTTCAGCTTTTAATTGCCTGCACCATTATTTCTTTGGCAGGTTACGTGTACCTGATATTTGACTCCGAGAAAGCTGTGAAGACTCTCCTGGCCTCGTGCACTCATGATTTCAGTAACGGTGGTGATTGGTACTTTAAGATTTCAAGCCGTCGGATAAGAAGTAAAGAGGTAATTCGGGTGATTAAATTAAATCGCCTGATAATAAATTTTATGATTACGCAGTCTTCGCAATGCAAATCTCAAATCTTTTTCATGCCTTGCTAAGAACGAAAGTTTTTCAATTTTCTTATTTCTCAAAAGGTGCAAGTGATTCCTTGGGTTTTGTCAGATACAAACTTTGTACGAATTCCTCACACGCGTTTGGACACAAGCAAGACAGTATTTGTGGGAGGTCTTCATGGCATGCTCAACTCGGGTATGGTAACTGTTCGTTTATAACAGATAAAAATATTGGCTGGAACAGTACAACATTTTGAACGATTATATTTTGTGAGCTTTATATACTGAATCGTGGACTGAAGGGCCATTGTTTCCGTTGTCTGCCGGTTCTTCAAATCAAAACAGCTCCAAGACATTAAACGAATAGATTACGCCGTGTGGACGGCAGGAGCATTAAACTTGCAAGAAAAGTTCACCAAGGGATCGTCGTTTGGTGGTTTTCACGATGATTTGTTATACTAAATGACAAACTCCAGGTGTTGAAATACATCCTGTGTAGTGTTGGCAGGTACCTTCCTTTTATGCAAGAAAGTGGACTTGGAGAATTTCAGTAGTTTAGCAAGACTGCCGGACGAAAAACACTATGCGTATCTTCATACAACTTTCATAATTAATTTTCTAAATTTTTCCACTCTTAATCAAGTTTAGTCATCTAATAAAGCGACAAGGTAATGATGGGCAACGTCACTCTCTTGCAAATGTTCTATTACACTTTACAGTAAAAATCCTTTGTTGTTTCCAGAGGGCCTTGCTCACATCATGAATGAGCTGTTCTCGGGTGTTGTCTATGCGGGCATAGACACTGACAAGTACCGGTACCCAATTGGTAAGAACATAAATTTTCTTTTCATCAGAGACTGATGATTGCTTTTTGTGTCATTACACTTTTAAATTTAGGACCCAGGAAAAAATGGCCATATCTTTGTTTTGGATGAAACAGAAATTGTTCAGGGTTCGTGTGCCAGCTAGAAAACTTTTCATTTATACCTTAAAGGTCCTGTTACACTGCGCAATGTTTTTAGCAACTTGTTTCTCAGTGTTTAGAAAAATGTGGCATTGCAAGTTGCCGTAGTTGATGTGACACTACAACATGATCACAGCAACCTGCACTGTTTTTAGCCAGGGAAGGCTGGGAAAACTTGGAAACGAAACGAGAAGTTTGCGCTTTTAGAAAAACTGCCTTAAAATTGCCTGAAAAACTGCTTGAGGGGTTATACACAGTGCAATTGTGTTGCTAGTGGATGCAATGCGTTGCCAAAAGTAGTTCTACTACGTTAACGCTTCGCAGAACACAAAAAAAGACCACCTATGCTATACTGTGCAATCCTCCAGCACCTTGCGGGAAAGGTGGCTGAGAAAATTTCGCTTTGTAACAAGTTTTCCTTAAAAATTGTGGAATTTCCAAAGGAATCTAAAACACCTTTTAAGTTACAATTTTCTTCCGGCAGTATGATAACTACGGTTTGAATGGTTTAGGGAAGTCATTTATTGTTTTGGTTTTTTTGGAGGTTGGGGGCTGGGGGACAAACAAAATTTGTTCCGAGTCTTCAGTGGACTTGCAGCCGTCTGTGCAAGACACCCCAGGGTTTGAATGCGAGTTTGTACGCACTGACACTCATTTTCGCTGACCGTAAATTCTATCCTGGGTTTGGCACTTTGAATGTCGGTTATTTTTTCTAATTTATTTTAAAGCATTTCGGTAGCTTTCCTAATCGTTTTGTCAAATGAATTTTTTTTCTTCAGGAAGGTAGGCATATGTGCGTTTGAGAAAGGGTATAAGTTAGAGCTTGAAAATGGTCCCAGAACGTCAGTGTTATGGAAAATTCCTGATAACTTCTTTTTTTACCCTCGCCCCTCCCAAACCTGATGGCGCTAACATTATATTGATTGCTTTTTACCCTTAACCATCAACTATTACCTCAAAACCAAGGTTTCATTTAATCCTATTGGTTTTAAGGGAGCTTCCTATGCTAAAACTAAATAATGATCTGTACTCGCTATCTGTCGATTGTGTAGGTTCGGGGCGTGTAACTTTTAACAACCAGAAGAGCTACATGGAAGCCGTACGTGCAGGATTTATTGAGATCAAGACCCCAAAATTCACAAAAAAGGTCGGTAATGGACGGCAGGCTTATTACTTTTCAGTTGTTTCACTGATAATAAATATATGATGATGGTGGTGGTGGTGATGATAATGGTGGCGGTGGTGATGGTGATGGCGATGATGCCGGTGGTGGTGGTGGTGGTGGTGGTGGTGGTGGTGGTGGTGGTGGTGGTGGGTGGTGATGGTGATGATGATGATGATGCCGATGATGATGATGGTGGTGGTGATGATGATGATGATGCCGATGATGATGATGATGATGATGATGATGATAAAGAGAAATAGTAGTTTAAAAACATCCAATAAAAATCTAATTTCATAATAAATTAATTAAAACATTTTAATTACTCTGATTACTATATGACTTTGAGTACTTGAATATGTCTCTATCTAGTAAACATTACTCAATTTCTAGCCCCTACATAGTACCAGCCAATAATCACATATTTACAAAAGTTCGGCGCGCCCTTTTTCAGTTTCGAAGTCAATCTCCCGAATGTTTGTTGTCGGTCTTCTGTTAGCCGTGGAACCCCTTAGGCATAGCAGTGCCCCCCTCAGTAATGCAAACGAAACCTTGGCCCGAATCCACGAAATAGTTGTGCTATACGTCTCTCCCTTCTTTACGGCAAGAATGTCTGCTAGTCTGCAATGATATCTAATACACTCTTCGCCCATTCCACCCGTGGTACTAAAGACAAGGGGGGTAAAAGTCCCTTCTTCAACCTCTGTGACCCTTGACGCATACTTTCACTTTTTCTCTTGTTCTTGTTGCCTTTACAACTGCTTGAAAGTAAGATCCATCTAGGAATCTGCATTGGGGTGACACATTCCAATATCAAAATATGCAGACCTTTGACACTCCCAAAAACCTCTATCATGTATATCCAGGCGTGCATCAGAGGCCTGGTTTGCACCTCTATTTAGGTCTTCCTCAGTGACAGGCTGTAATCCTGGCTCCACCCTACATCATAGCACACCATGTTTAGGAGCTCCGTTTCAAGGTCTCGTCACTCGTTATGCCTCTGTATAATAAACCCGCCACGTTTACAGATCATTGCATGATCTACTGTGCAGCGCGCACCACATACACACATTGATTGATTGTCGGGTTGAGCCCAGTCATACTGCAATCTAATGGCGTCTCGTTTGTTTAGATCAAAATCCATATCTTTAAGAGGGATAACTGTCAACCAATGGACGAGCCTTTTTCACTGGCTAGCTCCACAGTTCCACAAAGGGTAGATATAAGGGGTAAAACCAGCTACCCATGTGGCCATAGTGGCTGCTAACACTTAGGCTCACTTTCTTTAAGGGTAGATATAAGAGGTAATGCCTACTACCAATGTGGTCATAGTGCCAAGCATAGTAGCTGATAACACTCAGGCTTACTTTATTTAAGGTTACATATAAGGGGTAATGCCTGCTACCCATGTGGCCTTAGTGCTCAATATAGTGGCTGCTAACACTCAGGCTCACTTTATTTAAGGGTAGATAAAGGGGTAATGCCCACTACCCATGTGGCCATAGCACCCAGTATAGTGGCTGCTAACACTCAGGCTCACTTTATTTAAGGGTAGATAAATGGGTAATGCCCACTACCCATGTGGCCATAGTGCCCAGTATAGTGGCTGCTAACACCCAGGCTCACTTTATTTAAGGGTAGATATAAGGGGTAATGCCCGCTACCCTTGTGGCCTTAGTGCCCAGTATAGTGGCTGCTAACACTCAGACTCACTTTATTCAAGAATAGATAAAGGGGTGACTACGCACGCGCGCAGCCAATTTACCCGAAGAGGCACAACAACAACCGTACGAGGACAGCGGTTTCGTCCTTGTTATGACTCATGAGCACGGTATAGCTGGTCTCTAGAGGCGACTGCAAAGCAATGCTTTAAATCTCTGTCCTTAAGAGGTTGAAACAGCTGTCAGCGGTTGCTATTGTGCTTCTTCGGATAAATTGGCTGTGCGCATGCGTTGTCAGGTTGTTGCTCAAGCTACAGGGTGGCTTTCCCTCTTTGAACTCTTTATTCTTAGATATAACCCTACTATATAAGCTTATTAGTTTAAGCAGGCATATAAATAAATATTTTATTTGTTCATGGTTCAAACGCCATTTGTGTTTCAAAATTCCCCACCTTTTGGTGGCAAGGGTTTCTGATGGAGGTTTTAAAATCATTAATATGAACTGATATAGAGTTTTTAACTTGATAGGAATTTAAGTAAAAATATAGACTCAACTTATTTATAAGACTGCAGTGACGTCATTTTATGACATTTTTGTCGTTAAGATAGTATTTTTTCTGATTTTTTGTATTAACAAGTCGTGAGCTGCAGGAATTCTGTAATAACTGGAATAACTGTAAACCTATCTCAACGTCTGCACCTCATTTCACTCTCTTCGTTTTCCATTTTGGGCTACGAGTTGTTATCTCTCTTGTAATTCAGACCTATTCTTTATGTTTAAGGCCGCAACGAATCAGAGATCAAAGGAGGTGTCCTTCCGGGATAACAAAGTATTTGAGCAGTCTTTATCCCCACCAGTCGACCCTGATTCTGTGTCACTCAATCGCCCAAAGGTAAAAAAGATTTAAGTTTGAACAGCTTTGAAAAGTATATTTTGTATACCGTTGGTCTCTGTTAAAACTATTACTATTGTTATTGCAATTACTATTGTTATTGATACTGCTACTGTTATTCCTACTGCTATTGCTATTGCTGTTGCTATTTCCTACTGCTGCTGTTATTCCTACTGCTATTGCTACTGCTATTGCTACTGCTATTGCTACTGCTATATTGCTACTGCTATATTGCTACTGCTACTGCTACTGCTGCTACTATTGCTACTGCTACTGCTATTGCTGTTGTTATTGCTATTGCTATTATTGTTGCTATTGCTATTGCTATTGCTACTGCTACTGCTATTGCTATTGCTACTGCTATTGCTACTGCTATTGCTACTGCTACTGCTACTGCTATTGCTACTGCTATTGCTATTGCTACTACTATTGCTACTGCTATTGCTATTGCTACTGGTGCTACTATTGCTATTGCTACTACTATTGCTGTTGCTATTGCTGTTGATGTTGCTATTGCTATTGCTATTGCTACTGCTACTGCTACTGCTGCTACTATTGCTATTGCTACTGCTATTGCTGTTGCTATTGCTGTTGCTGTTGCTATTGCTACTGTTATTGCTATTGCTATTGCTGTTGCTATTGCTGTTGATGTTGCTATTGCTATTGCTATTGCTACTGCTGCTACTATTGCTATTGCTATTGCTACTACTATTGCTGTTGCTATTGCTGTTGCTGTTGCTATTGCTACTGCTACTGCTACTGCTATTGCTACTGCTATTGCTATTGCTATTGCTACTACTATTGCTATTGCTACTACTATTGCTATTGCTACTACTATTGCTGTTGCTATTGCTGTTGCTATTGCTATTGCTACTGCTATTGCTACTGCTATTGCTATTGCTACTACTATTGCTATTGCTGTTGCTATTGCTTCTGCTAGAGTATCAGTATTAGTGTCAGCGAAAGTGGTGAATATTTACCTTAACGCTTCGCGGCTTGGTAAATCTCCACCACCATTCACTTCCACTTCGGTGAATAATCATTAATTACTATTACTATTATTATTATTATTATTATTATTATTATTATTATTATTACTACTATTACTTTTACTATAACATCTACTATCATTACTATTACTATTATTTTTATTACTATAATTACTATTACTATTGCTATTGCTATCATTTCTACTTTGCTATTGCTACTACTTCTACTTCATTTCTACCGCAACTTGCAAAAAGATCAAGTGTCTTTGTGGGTTTTTTTTACCAGGATGAAGAAATAGAGGAAATTGTTTTTCCTCATACAGTGAAGTGTTCCAGTGACCAGCTTCAGAAGCCCCGCGGACGTTTGCGGAAATTCTAGGATAACTTAGTATTGCGCAGCATTGACCCGTAATGGGAATGCTTGTCGGGAAATTTGAATTAATACCCTAAAAGTAGCAAGGTGTGAAAACTTTCAACCCCCAAAATCCCTCATAGCATGATGTTAACAAAGACAGGAGGAAACAGAAAAAAATAAACTCGCTCGTTTTGTTTTTACACCCTTAAGAATACCATTTTTCTAAAATATCCTTGATCTTTCTCTGAAAACCTGTAAAGTCCGTTTTACGGGGCGCAACTTTTGCCTACAACTATTGCATGTAACTTGCTTTCGTCATACATACAACACGAATTGTATCGTGCAAACCAAGCCTACAACTTGCCTACAACTATTGCACGTAACTCAAAAAAAGTTGTAGGATTTTGAAACATTTTAAAGTTGTATGCAATTTTGGCGTTTTTGCAACAAATTTACCCCGAGTGAGGAGGCCTCCGGTATAAGTTTTTTCAACATGGCGGCAAAGAGGAAGAAGGACGTATCCTCAAATGTTGTCGTGTCCATGCGAAGATATCTTCTGTAGCTTTCCTGGTCTACAAGTTTTTGCTCTTGTAAAATTTCTAGAAAAATCTCCTGACTTGTTCGTTGTCTCAACCACTCATTTTTCCGGACAGATTTTACACGTTGTCTGCCGGCATTTTTTCGTCTTCACAACAATTGTTAAAATCATTAGTACCGCAGTTCGCCGGCTGTCCGCCATATTTTTGTTGTTCCTTAAGTCTCCATAAAGCGGACAGAGAGAATTGCATACGATTTTTTCATTTTACAAGGCCAAAAGTTGCACCCGTGTAAATGGCTGCTTAAATATGTTATGAGCTGGTTGCATGCAACAGTTGTAGGCAAAACTTGCGCCCAATTGGCGATTTCGACCCCGACAAGCATGTCTATTATACCTGTATAGGGAGTCCAGGGCTTGCGTATTTAACAGCCTTAATTACAATAATGTTTTAGTTGTCATTTCAAGCCAGTTGCAGGACAACTGCTAGACTAGCCATTATAGACCCCTTGCAAAAACGATGGCGATTTTAATATTCTTTAGTCTCTACATTCAAATTAGCACTAATAGCGTTTTGTTAAACTTTCACAAGAATATGTTAACCGAAACGATTTTAGTAGGGCTAATTTGAATGTAGACAAAAGAATAATAAAATCGCTGCCATTTTTAAGAGGGTCTATATATTAACATTATAAATGATATGTATACAATTGTTTGTAAATGCTGAAAGTAAATTTAAAAAATGCTTTACCGAACGTTTAATTAAGCTTAACGAAAAAGAAAAAGATTAGTCGATTATAAGCTAGTAAAAACATTGAGAAGCGCTAGCCGTAGATCTCGAATTTTTTGTAAAAATATAATATGTATAGAATGATGCATCTGACCGGTAATCAGAGATCATGAGTTCGATTCGCAACGCTATTACTCATGTTATTAAATTTGAGGAAGACTTTCTTTCCAAGTGTAGATGCTTTCTAAAGTACGAAGTTAACCCCATCGAAGTTATAAAAAAAATTATAAAATAATTAGAATAGATTAAAAAGCATCAATGCAGATAAAACGCATTCGTAAGTGTGCAAAGTTTGTAAAACAATTAAAATAAATTAAAAAGTATCAATGTAGATACAATACATTCGTAAGTGTGCAAAGTTTGTAAAACAATTAAAATAAATTAAAAAGCATCAATGTAGACACAATACATTCGTAAGTGTGCAAAAGTTTGTTTTTAAGATCCTGTATGGCAAACTCGAAAACTCAAATTTCTTTTTAAACTCAAAACAAAGGACATGCACCCATCGAAAATTATACGCAACGGTATTTTTGGCATTATTCTTGACTTTTCTCCGTTACAGTTTTACATGCATTTGCACTCCCGTTGACAAAAAAAGGGCGGATGTGCAGTGTATGTTAAGGCCAGCCTTTTGAATTAAATACTTAAAATAAATACTTTATTAACGCGCACTCGTCCATTGCAAAGGAAGTGGTTTGCTATTCTTCCTAGCTAGAAACTAATGTTCAATCACTCGACGGCTCAGATTTTGGTGTGAGAGTCAATTTTGGAGAGGGAGAAAAACCGGAGTACCCGGCAAAAAACCCCTCATATTGAGAGTCGACAAATCGCAGCCCAAATCGGTCACAGGTCGTAGATGCTGAAGGCGCGAGTGATGAACGCTGCACCAACCTGACTTCTGATTGCAGAGTGGCTTGTGTTTTTATATAAAATTATGGGCTGATGGCCATAAAAAGCTGAGCGTGCATTGTGCATGGTTATGTTCCTTACCAGGGACAAATATCAAACCATGGTTCCCACTACTCCTGGAATTCCTGGAAAACTCCTGGAATTTTTAAATTTTCTTCCAGGGCCCTGGAAAACTCCTGAAAAGCAGATAATTTTCCAGTACTCCTGGAAAACTCCTGGAATTTCGTGGAAAAATTTTCAACAGTTTTATAAACAAACCAAAATATACCAGTTGCTACTATTGTGGTAGAAATTGATATTGAAATTACTTGATATCGTTTTGTTTTTGCCGAGAGAGAATTTGGGGTAGAGTACTGGAAAAATAAATTTTCTACCCTGGAAAACTCCTGAAATTTTGTTATCGTTTGTCAGTGAGAACCATGTCAAACTGTATTTATCGGCATTAATGTGTGTCACATTTAGCTAGCTAGCTAAAATCTTTTACAAGCCAAGTGGCCCATTGGAGCCGGTGCTTATCTCTGGTTTCTGTAGTGTTAAGCGGATGAGAGTCATTGACCCAAGAAAGTCACACAAATATTCAACATTCCGCTGAGCCGGGGATTGAACCTGGGACCTCGTGGTTAGAAGGTAGCACTGCGTCAACCACGCCGCCGTTTTGTCAGATTTAACAAGATATCAGTTAATCAGTTATCGTGCTTCATTTGATACTTGAATTCTTAATTTTCTAAGTAGAAGCAAATCATCTTTAATGATTTTTGTACGAGCTGACAACTCCTTGAAATCATTTTCTGTATTCTGTATAAAGTTTTTCATTATTTGTAAATCATCAATCAAAAGGCAATACTTGTCTTCTGTGAGATGTGGTTTACCATATCCCGTATGGGTGGCACTACCATTATTTGTATCGACATCAGATTTTAGTCTCGTATCACCAAAGTTGCTGGAATCGCTTCTAATGCGGGTGTTGTTGATGCCGTTATTGCTGATATCTTTGATGCAGTTGTAACTATGAAATTTACCGTTGAATTTCTTGGAAAAACTCTGATCAGCCTGTTGAAAAGAAGCGTTGTAGATGGCAACGTTTTGATTATTTCTGTCGTTGTTATTGATATCATTATCACTTACTTCGCAATTTTCCTCTTCATCTTTAGTTTCATATTCAATATCCGAGTGCAGTTCGTCTGTAGCGATATCATTCGTCTCCCATTTATACGGAACTCTCAATCTTTTAGACGCTGGGATGTTGTGATTCCATAAGATCTCGTGCAATTCTTCTTCATCTGAGCTTGTATAACACTCAGCACATTCTGTTACTCTAATTTTTGGTATAGAATGTTTTTCTTTCTGTTTTTTGTTCTTCACTTGTCTTTTCATAGACTGTACAAGGGAGAGTAGCTTTTTTTTGTCCGGTTCGAGTTGTAGCCTTCGATGTATCTCATTCCTCAAGGCGTCGAGACTAAAACTCTCTAAATGAAAACGAGCTGCACTGGATTTCCGTCGTATTGCATGAGAAGTTCTGCGTTGTTTCTCAAACACACGAACAAGTCCTGTAACATGCCCAGATTTTGTCGCAGACTTCTCCAATTCAAGTCTTGCTTTAATTTCTTGTTGAATAAGACCACTTTCAAACGTTTGCAACAAACAACTCTCAGAACATTCGGATGGTACAATTTTGTGAATTCGAGAATCCAGTGAAGAAATTGGTTTCTTCTCCCGTTTTCCATCGATCAGAGCATTTTTACTGTCCTCCAACACGTACTGTGGGGAGCTTTTTCTTCGGATCAAGTCCGAATTAGACGCAGTAGAAATATCTGGGTTTAAGTGGCTTCTGTTGCTGTTCAATTTCAACATCCTTGTTTAAAATATTTCCATTTAGGTAGTTTTCTTATGAACCATGCACTGGGATCAAGTTCTCGCTAGCGTTGTGTAACTTAGCTAATTTGCTTTAATCTAAAATTCCTTGAAAACAATGCTCATTTAATGTGTAAGTACGTAATAAATCGCCGGTGGAGTCTTTCATTTATGTGTTAACTGCATATCGCTAAAAAAATTAGTATAAATATATCGCAGTCCAAAATCTAACATCTCTAATCTCATCTCTATTTATGATAGTCAATTATGAAAGCGTAATGCAGTATTTTGAAACCTTTTTTATCTAACAAGTAGAATACTTTGAATTGAGTTTTTTAAGTCACTGATTATTATTCTATCAGTTGAAACCCTGGTAGCTATTGTTGACAGACAACAAAGTTGAGTTGAGTAGAATAGAGTACGGAAGTTGTAATGCCTTTGACATACAACGTTATAATAGGCGTACCATCAAATAATTGTTTTATAAATCTAAGATGGTATAATAATTTGTTCTGTGAAATATATACAGCAGTTAACTGATTCTGTTCACAAGGTAAAAATGATATGCATTTCAAATAAACAAAGAGTTGCTTTACGTTTTTGTTTTAATGGTTCGTCTTGCAGATTAAAGACTTATATAGTCTATACACCATTGTCTATCTGAGCAAGCACGCATGGAATGTCTGTTTACATACATGATTGATTATAAGAGCAGAGAGCGCATTAAAACTAGCGGCACGCGCTTTTTTCGTAGGAATGACTTTATAAGAACGAGGATCAAATTCGTGCACAAGTTGACTGAATCTTGTAATTAGAACTTAGCGACACAGCATAAAAGATAAAAAGATTTACTATAATATAAGCCCTATAAAGACTTTTCAACAAACAATGAAGGTGGTTTGTTTCTCAAAACAGCCATACAATACATGTGTGGTGCGAGACATGTGGTCCAATATCTATGTTCCTTTTTTGTCTTTTATTCAACGAAATCTGCTCACAGAAGTAAGAGCAAATTGAAGCTGACAAATTGAGGCTGAAGTCGCTTCTCTCCCTGAAGTCGCCGCTTTCAAGGAAAAAACCCTGGGACCAAGGTTTCTCCATGGCAACCTTATTTCCACAATGCTCCGCAGCGATTGGTTGGTTCATAACATCCGTGATTGGTGCAGCTGTTCTCGCCCGGGTTTTTTCGCGCCCACAATTCAGTTTGATTTTCTCGACGCATTTAAGAAAAAAAGAACTTCTCGTAGTCTACAAGATGGCGATTGAAGTTTCCCGATTTATGCGGCTTTGTTCGAGTGCCTCTCAGCCGGATTTTCTTTTGTTGCAAAACGATTGGTTTGTGTGAGTTTTAGGAAAGGAGTCTATGTTCTTGTTTCTAGTAAACGGCAGGTCATTTTCTCCAAACTTTGGAATCCCAATCTTTTAAAAGATCACCCTGTTTATAAACTTTTCGGATTTTATGAGGGTGATACATGCAACAACAACTCTTTATGTACGACTTAAAAAACGATCTCAAATTGACAACACCTTTTTAATAGGAACACAAAAAGCACATTTAAATATCATATTTATCTTTGCAATTCAATTCATATTTTTTGCAAAAAAGTGATACGTTAGGGAGTATTTTTAGAAATTATACAAGACGATGTCACCAAATTAACATCAAAAGATATCTTATTTATCAAACAACAGTTACTGAAAGTTTCATGGACATAACTACAAATTTGTATTCTCTATTTACATTATTAACGGGACTGATTTATTTTAAAACAGGCATTGATTTCTTGATTCTGCGTATGGGAAAGCCACGTTATTGGCTTAATTGTTGATTCCTGTCTGTTGCGTAATTTTTATTACCTCGGTATTAAGCGACAAAGATGCAGAAAATCGCCTTCAGTTCATTTTTTAAGAAAAAGCACAGCAGCATGCTGTGGAGTAAATAAAACGATACCATTTTTGTTCGTAAGCAGTCTGATTCAATACCATGCAACACACTGGCATTCATAGGGTGTCCTTTATACTGGCTTCATTTGCTGATCATTTCATATACGTTGCAGATAATAAATTGATGTAATAAAATGTTTTTATAAATAAAATTCCAACTTGCTTCCTGATGAACTTTCTCTTTCCTCAAGAATTCCCTTTTTGTTCTTGTTTAGAAGGATATCTTTCATTTCTTCCAGCATTGTGTTTTGACGTCGTATTAACGAACTGAGTTCACGAATCCTGATAAGCAGAAATAGGGGGAAAAGTGTTAATGGTTTTATTTCTGCGAAGCGCTTCAAAAGCTATTTATTTAGCAAGGTTTCTTTTACAAATCAGGAGTTGAAAAAAATGTTCAGGAAACTAGTTGCAAAGGTCACCAAATTAAATAACAAAAAAACTGAAAAAAGCTTTTAATCTACTGATACTTCACCGTTTTAAAAAATACCTTCAAAAACAATAATCTTTATAGCAGTGACGTCCAGGAACGCAATTTGCCAAGGAAGCAACAAAAACAATTTTTAAAAAAGTTCTGGTGGACATTGTACATATTGAACTACCATTGTTCTGAACCTAAATACTCACTGCTCTTCTTGTCTGTCAACTCTTTCCTTCAACTCGATGTCTTCTGGTGTTTCGGTTTCCTCCTCTTGTCTGGGACACAACAGTTGTACTACCATGTTGATTAACTGTTGAATAAATTTCCATTACGAGGAACCTTAGCGTTGTAATGGCTTTTTGTTACAACGCAAACCTTAATTAAACTTGAAATAAATGAACATTACGTTAACAAATCTCCCAACACCGCGAGCTCAAGGCGCCACATGTTTATTTCCATAATCCCCAATTGCGGTGATCATGACGCGGATACAAACAAAGCAATATGTGCCGTGGAAGGATATTTAAAAAGGAAACGAAACAAACACATCATAATATACTAATAAAAATGTTCTTATAAAAATATTTAGTAAAACGTTTTACTGAGAATGTTTTAAGCTGTTCAAGGTTTGGCTGTTCCAGCATTTGGGTGAAAGACTAAGCTAACACATTTAAGCCATTTACGAGCCTAAGTGGTACATTGTAGTCAATGCTTATCTCCGGTTTCTGTGGTGTTAAGCAGATTGGAGTCATGGATGTCCCCATGGATGGGACACTAATCAATCGCAGACTGATTAGTCCCCAGTAGGAGCTGGTACATATTTTACCCATCTCGGGAGGAAGGAATGCTGAGTCAACTTTGGCGGGAAAGAAGGTCACACAAATGTTTAACACGCAGCTGAGCAGGGGGTTGAACCTGGGACCTTGTGGTTAGAAGGCAGAGATCTTACCACTGCGCCAACCACCCGGGCAGAAGACACTGTCACAACATGATTGTTTGGAAGAAAGATTCCGTTACAGCCGTTAGCTAGTGTAGCATAGGACTGGGATCTCGTAGGATGATAATTCTTAACTAACAGGGGAATGAGTGTCTTGATCGAGAAACAACACAGTTCGAACTCGTGACCCTGGGTTCGGACTCACCCATGCTTCCACTCGGTCTTTGCGCTCATCTTATTGGGTTAACGGCTTATAATTAATTTTGATCCACAATCACTCTGGTCGGTCTTGCTACATACCTTGTCTTTTAAGCTCTTCTTTCGATTTGGATATTCTACCAGTTTAGTGACCAATGCATTTTTCAGTATAAAAGTAGGAATTGCACGCTCTAACTGAGATAGATGCTCCACCTTATAAGAACCAAGCAAAGTATATCAGTAAGATATCGACAACTGGAAAGAATGCTTCATCATAATTTCTAACATGGAGATGCAAGTTGAAAAAGAAGACGCAATCTTAACGGACTAACTTCAAGCGCGTTTGGGCTAGGAGTAGTTTGAGATCATAGCAACAGGTTCTCCTCTGAATCAAAACGAAGCTGAATTGAGAATCAGAAGGAAACAAATTACCTTTTTCGGGAGAAGGGTCAAACGAAACTCTTGGACATTTCCCGTAATATCCAGTTTCTATAAAATCTGAGCCTATTTTCTCTCGATCTATAGAGGGTTTTCATGTGAGGTCATCAAAATGCTAACTTCAAACTATGAAGTCCCCGCCGCAGTTGCTTGTGCTTTTAGCTCAGTCCACCGAACAGATTTTCATGCACAAATGTTATTGCTTTCGATTCATTCAGGTGTTCTTGAGATGGTGGTAAAACGACTCGAGTCACGCAACTCCAGTCACGTTTTTTGCCGGAAGATTTAAATTACTATAATATATTACTGTAAATATATATGCAAATTAATGAAATTTTCGTTAATATTTTTGGCAATTGCTGGCTTTTGCGAAACCTGGTAATTTGGCCGCCATGTTGGTGTACAACCTAAATGGACCAACATGGTGGCACCTTATATTTTACATAAGCACCGCGCACCTTTATTCGTTTTTATTTCGGTCAGGTAATACTTTATCTGGCTAAGACTTAGTCAAGTTAAAATTTTGTTAGTGATGTTTTAGAAAAATATAGTTTGGCAAATTCATAAAAAGAAGTCGTCCCTTTGGTGAAAACACTCTAAAGCAAAAATAGGGCTGTTTTGCAACTTGATAATAGCAAACAAAAGCTAAAGAAAAAAAACAGAAATATATAAGTTTTACCTGACTTGTGTATCTTTCCAGGGCGGCCGTTTTTCGAATGGAGTCGATGTCTCCAACAGCTAAACCAATCTTTTATGTGGAGAACAGTTTTAAAACAAAACATGTTTACATTAATTTCAAGATCTAAAACCTATTATACTTTAATCCCCAGGTATTATTCTACCCGGTCGTACAAACAGCAAGAGTTTGTTCATTCTAGTGCTATATTTAGTTTTAGTAGAAATCTAGTCATTATCTATTGCAAATGCTGTAATCTGATTGTCTACTATACTCGCTGTCTATCAGGTGTTATGTAGTAACCCAAGTTATTCTCCCATTTCGATTGGTTCGCGCCTGTGATCTATTAGAGGACAGACGCACGCTTACAAATTTTTTAATTTTTTATTACATAAAACAAATAGATTCTATGTTTTTGTGCGTCTGTTCAGAAATAGATCACAGAGGACGTCAAACTGTGGTAAGAACATCAGTGACACACTCGGCTATCACCTTGTGTGCCACTTTTTTGTTCTTACCACAGTTTGAC
>JAOCNB020092125.1:0-11808 GCA_026546465.2 Palythoa caribaeorum | reverse complement strand
TGGAAGAACTTGATCGCTTCTATCTCCAAGCATGTTTTGGTTGCAAATCAGTTTTAAATAAATTCAAAATGGTTGAACCACAACTGTGAATGAATGATTCTTGTTCGCATGCGCAGATTTTTGTACTATTGTTGCACGAGCCAATAAAACACTTCGCTTTTAACGGCTGTCAAAATGTCAATTTCGTTCTGTACGTGTTACAAAAAAGGGAAAAAGCCATATAATAAACATCTTATTAACCTCGTTTGCTCGATCCGTACCGTAAGTTACGGACCTGAGTTTTTTCCTCATGGCCCGCGCGCTTCGCGCTTGGGCCATTAGAATGGAAAAAAACTCAGGTCCGTAATTTACGGTACGGACCTCGCACTCGGTTAATAAGAGGTATTTACTTCGTTTATTCAAATTGTACTGCAGGTCTATTCTCCACTTGGTCGAATCCGTGAAGCACTTACAGATATTAATGTTGCGTTGGATCTTTGGCCAACATCCCAGTTGTTTCTAATGAGTGGCACTCTCCATTTTATGTCAGAGGTGAGTGTTTGCATTCTGTCCAATGCTTTAAAAAAATAAAAACAATATTAATAGAGAGGTAATTAATTACTACATAGGTAGTGCGAGCTCAGGGTAAGTAGAAAATAATAATTATGAGAGTTTGTATGACCATTTTATTATTTAGATAATTTGCCATACATGGCAGCAGCTTCTCACAAAGATTAATCTTCACTAATGGGACCTCTTAAATCCAATAAAGTAAAAATAAAGATAAAGATTATATAGATAATAAAAGAACAATGGGACAAATATGTGAGCTCTAGCAGCACAGTTTGTTCAATAGGGAGCTGAGTGGGCCCAAGCTTGATGGCACTTGACACACGCGTATTTAAATGTTTGTGGAATGTCTGTATGGTGAGTAACTGACGTGAGGCCAGAATAATGTGAAAAAAAGATCTTTTACGAATACGTAAAGAGATCTACAAGTGTTGCAAAGCTGACAGGGAAGAATGTTCCAGACCCTTGGAGCCTAGAATTATACACCTTTTGCTGTTCATTACGAGACGCATTCACTTGTGTCAAATGTCAGTTCGTAAAGCAAAAATACATTCATTTATACCAAACAAATTTGTCTGGACGCAAACACATTCATTGTTTTTCACTTACGATTGTTTTCCGAGTTCTCCATATCTTTAAATCATGATATTATTATTTCATCTTTAATATACTCACCTTGGAGGTTGGTTGGCTGCATCTGAGATATGCATTAGTGTGACAGTGCGATGCTGTTAGTGAGTTCATGTGCGTCAGTCATTACTTGGCTGTGTGGCTGCGCGATGCGGTTCAAGTCTAGACCTGGAAAATCAACCCTTGCTCACCATAGAGTCTCCAATAGCTCAGTTGGTTAGAGCATCCGACTAGATCATGGAGGGTTCTGGATTCAAATCCCATCTGGGGCCCGGATTTTTTTCCGAGTTCTCCATATCTTTAAATCATGAATTTTACTTATTTATAACATTTAATAGCTTTTCTAGGTATTCATTTGCTCTGCGCACTTTTAGTAAAACACGTGCAAATACCGAGCTCAAGGAGTTGCCTCAGTACAGCAACTTTCTCAACATTGTTGAGCAAGCTATGAGTGCACTTAAAGCAGCCATTGAGACCGACAAATCCAGGCTGGAATTCAAAAATCCAATGAACAACAGAGACAAGCTGGAAAGACGCACCAACTCATACAGTTGCAGGGATGATTGTGCTTTACCAACATTTAACAACAACCAAACTGTACACATCGTGTAAGACTCGTACAACACAAGGTAATGAGGTCACATGCAGAATATGTGGCTATGCTCCGGAACGCCTGGCACATGTCCTATCTGGATGCTATGCCCTAGCGCAAAACAGATACCTTCGAAAACATAACACCACTCTTTCAAGTATTGTTCTACGAGAAGTTGGGAGACTTGTGGTTGTCATATTTAATACCTCCGTGGTACTCTTGTGTTGAACCAAAGCCACTGTATGAGTCACCAGTGGCAAAAGCTTACTGGGATGTACCTGTATTTTCAGAAGATTAGCATGTACCGCAGGACAGAGTGAATGCAATATTTATCGACCATAAGGAGAAGAAGATCATTGCGGTAGAAATGAGTTGCCTATGGGTGGATAACCGGATGCAAAAAGATGAAGAAAATACACGGAAATACGTCTTCCTCAGATGGGAACTCAAACAACATTTTCCAGGATACTGTGTGAAACAGTAAAACATCATCATTGACGTTTGGAAGGTTGGTCCCGCTAGTTGACCAATCTATGAGGGATCAGTTTGGAGTGAGGAGATATCCTCAGACCTATGCAGAAAGCTGTCATCTCTAGTTCACTGAGCATCGCTCGAGCTTTCAAAAGTTTTGTCATAAACTGCCATTAACATTTGACTGTAACAATATATTTCACTTTTAGCCAACATTTTAGTTTTTTTTCTCACTATTTGTTTAGAAATTTTATTCTTAAGTTTTAACTTTGTATATAACCATTGTCATAATAATAGTTTATTCGTATCCTGTCATGCAGATAGGTCCCGTAGTATATGCCCTATCTATAGCTTCAACATTTTGCATTCAAACGTTTTTACTGCATAATAATTCTATGCGGAGCACCGAGAGGTTAGAAGATGCAACAGAGTGGGTGCCTGGGTTGTGACTTACAAGTGCAAGAAAGTTGTCACAGTGGAGATGAGCTGCTTGTGGATTAACAACTGGAAGAGGAAAGTTGAGAAGACTTGAAGTACTGACCCCGTCGCTGAGAACTGAAACAGCAGTTTCCAGGCTATGAGGTGCAACAACATAACAGCATCATGGATACCCTGGGTGGGTGCTCATGGGAGCTTATTGTCATGATGCACGAACTTGTTGGGAACAAATGCACAGAAGTACTGTGAAAAATACAGAGGGAAGTACTCTCGGTCACACTCAATATTGCCTGGACTTTCAAGACTGCAACTTGAACCATAAATAGCCAGAACTGCTAGAAGTTATACAACTTTTCTATATTTGAATTATTAAGTAATTTACTCTATGGCTCGCAGGTGATGCTATGCGCCCTAGGTAGCTAGTTTAGTTTGTAACATACAATTGTTCATTATACGGTTTAATTGCATTCGAACAGATGGCTCTTCTATACAGTACATTAAAAACAAAGCTATATACATAAAAATATATTAGTAATAATATCGATAACATTAAAAATATTTAGAAATTCAAAGAATATATAAAACATAAAAATAAGGACTAAGAAATGACTAATAGTACTGTCTGTACTGTACTAATAAGAATAAGAATAAGGCCATAAAAAATTAAAACTAATCTGATAATTTCGCTTTTGCCCCAGATCTAAAATATGCTTTAGATAACTTGTGATCTTTAAAACTTTTCTGTCCAGCTGCTCAATTTTGAGAGGCTCAATCCAACGTACCAAGGGTAGCTCATTAAAGACTCGATTACATTAAGATGACAAATTTAAAAATGACCTACCGCACCTTCTGGTTCTTAAGTTTTGACATATGATTGTGTGCATCTGACCAATTAGAAACAAGAGCACTATCATCTTTTGAGGGTGGTGGTTTTACAAAAATTTTGTGGCTGCTGTCATCTCAGATAAAACAATGTTTCGTCACTATAATTTGGACTTTAGTCACAGTTGTTATGTGGTTTATTATCTCTGTAAGTAATTCATTATCATTCTGCCGACAAAATGAGTTTGAGAACCGAAAATTTCTCAAGAAACTGGATGTATTTACATGTTGGAAATTTAATTTCTACATTATTTGGCAAACCAGAAAGATCGAGTCCATCTTCAACCTGAAAGACAAAAATACTCATTTATCAAGTGTTGTGTATCAAGGCACATGCAGCTGTGGAATGAGTTATATTGGCGAAACTAGTCGGAATTTTGAAGTTAGAATTGATGAACATTCAGATTGAAATAAACAATCTGAGCCAGCTCGACACGTGAAAGAGAACCCCTCCCACACATTTGAATGGAGAACACTAACAATAGTTCAAAATTGACTAAGGCGAAGAATCACCGAAGCGTTGTACATTGCAGCTTATTGTCCAAAATTGAATAGACAAATACAATCATTTGAACTTGCCCTGTTCCCCAAGGGCATCGTAATAACCTAATAAACCCTGTCAAAAAGCGACTCTTAGACAGTTTTACCCTGAAGATGAATTTGTTCAAAAACATTCGGAAACTATTTTATTGATTTTATTAACTTTAACCTTGATTTTAACTATTTTAAAAAAGGCAAATTATGACAAAAAATTTAAGAATGAATATTAATTTAAATGCCTACTGTATAGTACAGTTTTATTTATGGCTACAGTATGGCCTTGTTAAATAGTTTTCAAGTTTGAATTGTGATTTATAAAAATTAAGTTATTTGTGCAATAAGAAAACAGATAATAAGTTCGATGCAATGCTTGAAAAAGAAATTATTGCTTCATAGAATTAAACATACTAAGTATCATTAATATTTTTATTTTGAAATTTTTTAAGTCCAAGTGACTAAAAATAATGTTTTGTTCTAAAATTCAAAATGTTTACTATACAAAATTTTTATGTCTGCTGACATCTGATTGTATTTAATATTTGATTGCAGGGTTAATGACTGTTGAGTTTAATCTTACCTTGCTTTTATAGTGAAGAATGTTTTTAACATTTTTGACTCATTTATAAACAATGAATCATACTGGTTGAAAGCACATCTGACAGTAGACAATGGTTTGCAATACAGTGATGGTAAATCAAGACATTGTACTCTGATTTCCCAGGAGCTCCACTGGATATAAGGGGGAACTGAAGTAATGGGGATGGGGGAAGTCCAAACGGTCTTTTAGTCTGAAACTTTGGCCTGAAGGGAATTTTTGGAATCTGTGATTGATTCCAGGATTTTGTGGGGTTGCAAATTAACTACGGTATCTGGAATTTTTTTCGTTGTGTCAGCACTTATTATTAACAACAATTTTGAGTAAAATCACCTTTCCTTTTTTTGTTCCAAAGTCACTTTTTATAGTCTCTGTCTGAATCAGTTATGTGAAAATTGCTTTGGCTTTCCAGAAGCAAGCTGGATGAGAAGACTTGTACCAAATGCCTACTAATTGATACTTTGAGTATGCAGAAGAAAGTTCAGAAATTTTGTGGGTTTTAAAGAAATATCAACCGCTTTTTAACTCCACCCCCCTCTACCCACTGATGAGTGGGGTCCTAAGAGAAAGTTGGAAATTATAATGAACTTTAACTTGATTTTAACTATTTTAAAACAGGTGAATTATGAGATAGTTGGAAATGTTTTGGGTGTTTGATATTAATCTTATTTGGACTCCACCTTCCCCCCATCCTCTTTAACCACTGATCACAAGATAAATGAGTGGGGCCCCTCAAGATCTCTGATTGATTTACTCTCATTGTAGCTGCAGTTATGTTGCAAACTAAGTTCCTCTCTCTCTACCACTATGGGTGGCAGGGATAATATAATTGGCATTTTTACCAGTTATTAATTACCTGAAAAACTAATTTATGAGTACTTTACCATGATGAAGGCCTGACTATTGTCCAAAATGTTTTATTTCACATTTCTATGGTGTCAAACTTAGTTTTAAATTTTAACTGCTTCTATCAAAATGCCAATGCAGCCATTGCCAATTTATCGCTAATTTATGAGTATAGATCTTTGTACGGCATATAAATACTTATACCACTGCGAGTTACTTATGAGTTTACTGTGCCACATCCACAATGATGGGTGTTGTCCCTTTGAAGATTATCCATTCAGATTTAGAAAGGTTTTCTATGAAGTTGTGCACTCAAATTGCCATTCCCTTACCCAAATTTGATAACTGGTTGTGTACCTGCCTCTTACACTTATTTGATGGTTTGTATTTCCCAGCTTTTTTCTTGGGAAATCATATTTATTATTCACCAAGGATAACAATGTTATTTATTAATAATGAACTGTTTTATACAATTTGTAAACTTTGCAGCAAATGTGCGTACCGTAAATCCTTGATCAAGCACTATGGGGCCTATTTCACTTTCCCAGTTGAAGGTGCAGCACTTGTACTCAAAGCTTGAGCGGCACTTTCTCAAGTGCAGCTCTTGTTTCAAACAAACATATTACACTGAGGGAAATACTGAGTACTGTATGGGTCCAGTTTTAAGAACTTTTCAAAATTAAAAGTTGAGAACGCTTAAGCTGGCAGTCTCATTTCTCAAAAGATTTAGTATTTGGTTATTTGGCATCTTTTTATATCACCATCATAAGTGCAGGGCTAATTATGAAAATAATTTTGGTTATTTAGGTCCAGTGCTTATTTTAAGAGTGGCAATTAACTATGGATTTCCAGTACTGCAATAACAATCACAATTCAAAAATTTTCTATGGACATTTTAATTTGAAACTATTCCTCAATAAAGTGACTGAAATACTTCACTGTCTGGTTTTGTTTGCAATTTTTGTTATTACATGTGTTATGCTCCAGGAAGAAAAAAACATGGAACATATTCAAATTTAATTTGTGACTTGGTACTGATTTGGGTTTTTTTTATTATTATTTATGCACTGTCAGTTACTGACCAATTTCTTACCGTACTCTGCATAAAAAAATCTTGTAAAATTTAATTTAAAGAAAAATATATTAATAAAAAGTTAGAATGGTCGTTATTTTTTTTAACAATTATATTGAAAGGATAACCATCTTCTGAACATATTTCGTAACAAATTGGTGTCACGTCCAGGGCCCTGTTGTACAAAACCCCATCAGCACTAACCCAGGGTCAATTTTTCAACTTTCTTTGGAAAATCTGAAAATTATTTTAGGAGGAAGGGTAAATCTTTCCTAAAAGAAATAATTGCTGCTTTGATTTTGGCACAGCCCAGAAACTGGATATAAGCACTTAGACTCATTAAATGATTTAGCTTTAGCTTTATAACTGTTGTGGGTTTTTTTGTTGGTTGTCCAAGACACTACCTCTTGCTTTAAATATATAATTATGAATAATATAATATGCTTTAAACTTGAATGTCTGTTTTGAGGAGAGATTTATAGGCTGTTAAAAGGCTATTATTTTAAATATTGTATAAACAGCAATGAAAAACAAAGTGAACTTTCGTGCGAAAATCTGATATTTCCACATGTGAAGATTACATGTTATCTTCACACATGAAAACATCAGTTGCTACAGTTACAGATAAAAATAGTGCTGTTTGATGCAACGTACGCTTTTGACAGCAGTATCTTTGTCAAATTCATATTTGGTGTTTATATAGTAAATAGAATAATTCATTACATGGCTACTTGGAGATACAAAATTTCTCTTCTTGTGTTGAAAATTATTTCATTCATTTGCTTTGCTCACTTGTGAATTTTTTTTAACACTCTAAGAGAAATGTCGTATCTCTGCACAGCCATGTGTTATCCTCTGTTCATTTGCATCGGCTCAGCTGTGTAATTTTCTAAAATAATTGTTCCTTCCTACCCCTCCTTTTTGCCTCCTACTCATATTAGGAGGGGTGTAAGTATATTAAGTAATGATCCAAGTATGAAGTAGGTAGCTCAATGCTATGAATGCATAAAGGTGCTAATTGCGGTATTGTTAAACTGTCAATCTCAATGGCTAAACTTCGATAATTGACCAGATCTTTAGGAGCAAGCAAATTTTTTACTTCTAATTCACTCATCCATTCCCTTATAATGATAACTCTTCTTACTTTAAATTTAATTGCTTTAAAATTAATTTTCACTTCAAAATTAGTTGTACAAAGGTTGATTGATGTATTCTTAGTATGAAAATCTAAAAATTCTGGTATGGGAAAAGCAAAATTCTGCAGAACAATGGGAAGTTACCAACTTCTTACTCTGACTATTACTTAAATTAATTTCATTTGGTATAAATTTTGTGCAAACCCTGCCCATTTTTATAGCCCCATTAAACTCTACACAAGCAGAACAGTAAATTAGAACTTAAACTCTGAATTTTATTCAAAATTAGACTTCTGGGAAGACAACAGTGTTGACATTATCTACAAGCCACAAAATGAAACTACAACAAAATGTGAAAATACAATTAACTGAATGTGACTCTTACCTTAAAAATAATTTTAGAAGAAAGTGCTTTGGTGTATAAAATCATATGAAAATATTTGCATTGGAGAGTAACTGCTGTCCAGTTTGTAAAACGTCATAAAATAATCTTCCTTTCCTGAGCTGATGGGACCAGTGCAAAGGAAATGATTTTATCAATTAAAGTCAGTGACAGTTTAAATATACCGATCCTTTAGGTCTGAATATCATGACGTACAAATAAGTTACAATTTCACCTATCTTTAGTTTATCTGTCACAGTTTGCATAGACAGAATAAAGTTGGCAGAAAAACACCAATAGCAATGGCAATAGGGTACAACATACTGCTCTCGTCATTTGCATATGGGTCAATAGCTTTAGGTCCAGATGTTTTTCTCTGCTTTTTGGGTTTATCTTCTTTCAATTCCTCCGTCTGTTCTTTCTCCTCTTCTTCTTCGCCTGGTGCTCCTGGCATGGCAGGCAACTTTGGAACATCTATTCATAAAGTAATAAATGGCTTTTATTTTTCCATAATTAGGTCTTGAACACTTTTATTTTTGGGGCACAGCAATTTTGGCCTTAGCATTTTTGGCAAAGATAGAGCGCCAAGGCATTTATCAAAGGGCACCAGGGCTGATTGTTCAGGGTACTCACCCCAAGTCAGGGTAGGGGGTGCCGCCTTAGCTCTAAAACCCAACCCTTTTTTTGATGTTACATTATAAATTTCTATACCCTGTTTAAAATTTTTAGTATAAAATCACACCCTGTTTATGATATAAATTGGTAACTTTAATTTGCAAATATCCTTACTCAAGTATTAATTGCTCCCAGGCAATTACCAGGTTGCATGAATGCTCCAAGACACGGTTGTAGCAAGTGCAGTTCAATTTGAAATTCTGTATTCTAAGCATCAAAATGACTACCCTTTATATAATAACCCAAGTCATTCTCCCATTTTGATTGGTTCTCGCCTGTGATCTATTAGAGGACAGACACATGCTTGACGTCATCATTACAAATTTTTTAATTTGTTATTATATAAACAAATAGATTCCATGTTTTTGTGCATCTGTTCAGAAATAGATCATAGAGGACATCAAACTGTGGTAAGAACATCAGTGAGACACTCGGCTATCGCCTTGTGTGCCACTTTTTTGTTCTTACCACAGTTTGACGTCATCTATTATCTATTTCTGAACGGATGCACGTAAACATGGAATCTATTTGTTAAGTTTATGATGGTTAAAGGAGCAATAGTACAGTGCGCATATTACATCATGACTCAGACAAACAAGGCAGCTATATAAAATCGGGTGGTGGCTAATGCAATATTTTAAATGGACCTTATTATTTGAAATTCAACAATAAATTAGTTTCTTATAATTACAAGATCGCTCCTTGTTCTAGAGACTTTTTTGTTAAACATACCTCTGTTTGTCTGAGTCACATTTCTATTTTTAGTACTGGCACACTACGCTATATGTATACCCAGTTAAAAATTTCGGGAATTAAAAGTACACCCTGTTTATGATTAGAAGGTTAAAAAGTATACCCAGAAGGTATTAAGAAAAGGTTATATGCTTTTGTAACTGATTCTCAAAATAAAACTTCAAGGCATGGTAACATACTCTATAAAAAGGGGTGGGTTCAGTTTAAATGAAGCATCTTATTTCCTAAAAAGACTGTATTTGGAAACGTTGACGTCGTCCAAGGAGGTCATTGCCTTAAGTCTGTCATAAACTTCAGATAATGCTTAATTTATATATTTTTCATTAAGTAATCAATAATTTGCTGAATGTTATTAACTCACTCAGTATTAAAGCCTCTGTTGTTAGGACAGGATTGGGAGGTTCATTATTTTTTTATTTTCTAAAAAAGCTGTGATGCTACTGACTATATAAACACACGGCACCAAATTGATACAACAGTCTTACCGTCTAGTGCCCCCTTCATAACTACAATGGCATTCACTTTTGGGTTGTCATAGTAACCCTGAAAAAAAAAATAATCCTAAGATTTTATTTATAATTCTAGAATTACCATTGACTCAGTGTTGAATGATTTTAAAAATAAAAGTTAGAGTGAATCCATAATAATAATAATAAATGTATAGAATGTTTATCAATGCCTAAAGAATAAAACTCTTTTAAATAAAATAGCACCAAGAAAAATCTCTGATGGCAGCCAGCAATGCTCAAACCCAGAATAGTCCCGGCAAAGCTGTACCAACTGAGTTAAATAGACAACTAGGGAGCTAGCTTCTGCTGGCCCTGGGCAAACCTGAGATGACAGCAATATCAAGCAACTTAGGCTTGTAAATAGATTTAGCTAGCAAGGAGATGGATTTACATTTTATTATGTCCATTTTGAAAATCTGTGCAATCTAATTGGCTCAGAGAAGGGTGATTAATTCCTAATTTGCACTATTTTGAATCCTAAATCGCATCCTTTTTTCTTTTTTAACAATTAACCAGCTCCTTGATAGATTTTGATTGTTACCTTTTCTTGTAATATGATTTCAAAATTATGGTTGTAATAAAGTGGTAATTGAACTTTGTGTCGTGCAATTTTGGTCTCAAATTATACTTGTAACTTCAAATCAAACTTGCATATATGCACTCATTTGATTTTGAAATCACGCATATGATTTCAGCCCAAATTGCACTACACTCAGTTCAATTACCATTATTCATTGGTCTCAACTTTCCACAGTGGAAAGAAATCAGGAATTTTGCTAATTCATTCTAAGTCCTTCCAGCTTAACACTTCCCCTTTAATCAGGGGTAAGAGGTTTCTATGTGAGGCCATGAAGCCTCCTTTTTATTGTTTATGAATCGTAATAAGAGAAAATAAATATCTGTGATTCATGGTCCAGACTACGGCTGTGACCCATGAACTAGAAAAATTAAAGCCCATTAGTCATGAAGCATTACTCTCTTTCCTTGTGATTTGATCAGGGCAAGAGGTCATTTTAAAATCTACACGTAGACAGTCAAAAATAGTTGGTGCATTTACATAGGGTTACAGTGGAGGGTCATTTTTAAGATATCTAAATCAAAATGAGCCAAAGATCATTCACAGTACTGTTTTGGCAGTCATAGCGTGTCTATGTATAACAGATTAAATGTGTTTGGAAAACAATTTATTTCTCGTGAATTGAGAAGCATGAAAATTAAAATCTGTGAAACGTTTGTTTCATTTTGAGAAAATCATCAATTGTACCTCTTGTAACCCCATCTACTTTCGCACTTAAAACTTACCTTAACCATTTCAACATAAAGTTGGCCACTGAAAGGAAGTGTTTCACCATCAACATGTAATTGATTATCACTAATCTTGAATGGGATGTACTCGTCATGTGCAACACCACGTCCCACTTTGTCATAAATATCTAAGCCTCTAATGACCGAATGCTGGTTGACCGCAACATCAAATACCTTTTGGAATAAACATATATCATCTAAAGAGCCAATAAAACAATTTTTTTATCATATTGAAATACCTGATTAAAAAAATTATTAGAAAAACATAATTTTTAGTAGAGAATAACACTGGGATCCAATGTTTTGGAGGCATCTTCACTCCATTATCAAGAATTTTAACGAGATAGTTTTGTTTACTTAAGGTTACCGTATACCTTCAGGGGTGTTTTGCGTCAAAACGATACAGCGCATCTGTTTTAAACCGTAGACACCT
>JAOCNB020092065.1:0-11811 GCA_026546465.2 Palythoa caribaeorum | reverse complement strand
GAGATTAACGGTTTGACAATATCGCAATTAGCACCTTTCTGCATTCCATTGCCGTTGACCTGCCTAGTTCTTACTCGATCGTTACTTAAAAAAGATTAAGGATGAATTGCGGGACGTTTCTAAGGGGGTGGGGGTTTCAAAATTTCCGTGGAATAAATCGATATGTTGTTTCACAAACTTTCCTAATTCAAGTTAACATCACATTAGGGTTTAAAACAACATCTTAAGCTAAAACCTAAAATCACTGTTGTGAAAAAATGATTATAACTAACCTTTGAATATTCCATATGGTCGTCGCTATCACTGTCTTTGTACTCCAGCATATTTCGACTGGCACAGAGAAAAGTGAATTATTATGTCAAAATATCAACAATGAAGAATTTTGAAATGTACTTGTTCAAAGTCAACAGAGAAGACATCTCTTGCGATGTAACTACCCTGTTTAAAAGAGCCTCTTTTATCGATTTTATTGTTACTAAGCAACCCTATGTTTCCACAGAATATGAGTGTACATTAACACTGAAAATAAGATTTAAGTTCAACTTAAGTTTATTTGGTAATTCTTGGAAACTAGTTGAGGCAAGCCGAGAAAAATAACTCAATATTGCAGAATGAAAAAGACTCAGTATTGTGTTCTTAGTTCAGAAAAAAGTTAATTAGAAAAGGTCAGTCACAGCATTTGGGGAGTCAGGTTGGCGTAGCAATCATCACTCGTGCCAAAGTTGAAAAGCCAAATTCTCCCAAACTGCTTATATGGAAAGTATGGAGCTCAGTTGGGAGAATTTACCAACGCGTCATTTGTCGTGCTTGAGGCTTAAAGGGTTAACAAACAAAATAATGCTTTCTTTTCAAGAATTGATTGATACCTTGTTCGAGATGTATCTCGTTTGCTGTAGCTGACTCTTGCACGCTTGTGAGCCTTGTCTTGCTGGCTTGCTAACCATGACACCTGTGATGAAGCGGGCAAACTAAAAGAAGCAATTCATTAAGATCAGTCTGTATTGAAGCTGGCTTTATATTATTGTTTTTACCTCTCTCATTGTTGTCATCATCATTATCCTCATTATAGTACTGTTAATTAGATTTAAGGTTACCTTGGGCGGTCTTTTTAGTTTTCATACGATATTTCGCTTGATATTTATCACGGACTTATAAACCCCTATATCACTGGAAAGATTACGAAATTCTCCAAATGAATATGAAAATTATATTAATATATTCGTTATCGTAAGGAGGAACTGAAGCTCTACTTTTTATCCAATTTTTGGCCCGTGTCGGCGATTTTTGATTGTTAAAGCCAATCATTTTTTATATCTATTTACAGAAAATTGTATTCATTTTTAGCCAAGAAGCGCACAAATCGATTAACAAAAAATCAACCAGGTCTTTTTTAATTTCGCCGACACGGTTTGTATGTCACTACAATTGTGCCGAATTTCTTCGCAAAATACCAAAAATTCAGCGAGCAAAAAAGTACAAATAAGATTCGGAAAAAATCTTCTTTGTCACTACTTATAAGATTGCACATAGAATGTAGCTCGGCTTGCACCTTTCCACTTCCCACAGTTTTGCAGCGACATTAAAATTTCACTCACTTCTGACAATCGTCTGATTTTTATTGTTGTTACTGATTTGTTTTCGTAACTTCTGATGCTGAAAAATCATTTGCTAAAAACAGCTCTAAAATTTGTCGCACATCGTTTTTGAGCCTCAATAGATAATTACAAACTGCGACATATAATGCAACATGTCATTTGTTCTTGTTGCGATTCCTGAAGTGAGGTCACAGCCCGTTCTGGACCCAGGGCTTAGCAACTCCCGGTCATCTTCATTGGGCAGGGCCAGTGCGAGAATATTAAAGCTCAACTTTGTGGCGAAAATGTGACGTAATTTATTTCTTTAGGATATTTATCTTCGCATTCTAGAAATATCAAAATCTAAAAAAAATTGGACACTTTAAGATTTCTTCCCTAGCAAAAGTTCAATGATGGGGATATACGGTATTATTATGGTGTTTGTTATATAGAAACTCAGCTTTGCTTGTAAAAGGCTGGTTAAATTTAGAATTGAGCTGAATTGCACCATGTTCTTTTAAAAACGATCGAGATCACTGCCCGTGACGATCTCATTTTGTATGCTAGTTCAATGCTTTGTTCAATTTGTATGGACATATTGTATATAGACAAGGAATACTGAGCTGTGTTTCCTGTGTTCTCCACCACCAACTCCCCCTGCAATCAAACATTCGTTTGCGTTTTTCCACTTTGCCAGCCTTAAACTAATCAGAGATCTGACAAATGACAATCTTCACTGCAGTCTAAACTAATTCAAATAATTTTACCATTTGCTATGACCAAAATGAGGTTGTAATTGGGTGGTAACATGATGCAATCTATAACAAGCGTAATACTGCTCCACTTAACACAAAATTCTTGCCTAGCAAAGTACCTTTCTTCTTGATCACTGTCCAGCTCCTCTCTTAACTCATTATCAACAGGACTGTCTGGTGACACACTTCGCTTGCGCTTGGTGGTGCCTCTAACTGGTCTTGTCCCCTGTACACCATCTTCACTCTCCTCCAATCCACTTTGCTGACTGGGTGTCTCGTCTCCCTCAGACTCATCAACATCATCGTGATCTGTAACAACTGTATAATATAAGCGTTAAATATCATCATCGTGATCTGTATCAGTTGTATAATATAAGCGTTAAATATCATCATCGTGATCGGTATCTGTTGTATAATATAAGCGTTAAATATCATTGTGATCTGTATCCATTGTATAACATAAGCATTAAATTATCATCATCGTGATCTGTATCCATTGTATAATATAAGCATTAAATATCGTCATCGTTATCTGTATCAATTGTGTAATATAAGCATCAAATATCATCATCGTGATCTGTATCAACTGTATAATATAAGCATTCTAATGTCATATCGTGTTCTAATATAAGCATTAAATATCATCATCGTGATCTGTATCCATTGTATAATATAAGCATTAAATATTATCATCGTGAACTGTATCCATTGTATAACGTTGTATTTAACATCATAATTGTAATTTTCAAGTCTAACCTTCAACGGTTCAACAGTTTTTGTTTACCATATATTCAGAATTACATTAGAAAAATAAATATAAGAAAAGTAAAAAGGTGGAGGGTACAAGATTTACAACCCTAAGGGGTTAGACTAGCAATCGTGCACCCTACTTTAGTTACAATATGTCAAAAGGTGGTAATGTAAAGCCGAAAGGTAAAGCAAAATAAGATATAATGTAAAGCCGAAAGGTAAAGCAAAATAAGATATTACTATTTGCATTTTTCATTACATATTTTAGTCTATAAGATAAGATTTCAATTATGGAAGTTTGTGTAACTTATTAAATACTAAATACTCCTTTGGCTAAGACGAGTGCTGCACAGAAGAAAGTAGGAAATTGTCAACTATTAGCTTAGGAGGAAGTCTATATTTTTTCCTAAACGCTTTAATAGACATGCTGGCTCTTATTTCGTTTGGAGTTTCATTCCAGGTCTTAACTGCAGGGTATTCAACATTTATATTAACAAGCAGAATCCATAAACTGTCGAAGAATTAATCAGTCAAAGACCGAGACTAAAATGAGAAAATATCCATATTCATTTTTACTGCGAATGGCACCAGACTTGTTGTAGCCAGAACTTTTCGGTAAACAAGCAGTCTTGAAACTTTGCAGCTGTATGGTTGTTTGGGGTAGAAGAATATATGACTTCGGTTAATAGGGGTTGCTATCGATAATTCTTTGCTGTTTGTTTTCACATGGAGCGAGATCGTTAATAGACCATCTAAAAATTGTCCCTAAATGCCAAGACATCAAGTTTACCGTTAATCTTCCGCAAGCGAACGACTCGAGCATATATAAACTGTCCGAGCATATGGAAAAATTTTAAAATTGCACTTAAGACACATGTCAGCAGAACTCCATCATAATCATTTTAATCATGTCATTCTAAACGCAATTCATTTAACCACCTAGTGATATTCATTGTTAGCAGTCAATATGTGGCTATAAGAAAGTAAAAATATTAAGCAACTTTTAAAAATTATATATAATTAGTCTGCATCTCAGTTTTTTGTTCAGATCGGGATTGAGAAACACGGGTCAATTTCTTATTCCATGTAAAATACAAAATTGGCAAGATATATTTTTTATTAATCTGATAGTTTTCCTTTCTTTTCCATCATCAACGAAGACAACATTTGCATTAGTTGATGTTTTTCTTTCGAAATAAAGAAAATGTACACTTGTCAAGTGGGTATATAAGCACGAAAAAAGAAAAAGACACTTATTTCCTGTCACCAAATTCATGGTAATTCTTCAACAGTCTATGACACTTTTTATTAAGAACTAGTAAAACTTTGTCCAGGCTCAATACTCCTATTTACGTTTTTGGCAATTTCAGCCTCAAACTGTTCTTATTGGCCGTCTTCACCGAGCGCTTTAAAACTGCCGAAAATTTATCTTTTTTTTTTGCTGTTTGGCTATGTGCTATGAACTTCAAACGATGATCATTAGCAGAACACATTATTCACCAACTGAATATATTTTTTGTATCTCATGATTTCTTGGGATTACTGAATAAATATTTGAAACGAATATATAAAATTCACTAAAATTATGCCGTGAAACTATTATATTTTCAGCCTCAGTTTGCTCTTATCTTGTTCTTAATTTTCTGGCGGATTCAGCCTCAATGTTCTTACCGAGTTTGTTCTTAAAAAAAGTGTAGGGGAAGTAAAAAATTAAAATATTTAACCATATTAGATAATTTCTTGCCTGATTGTCGCTTCTTTGGTGGTCTGCCTCTTTGTCCCGAGGTCGACTTCGTTTTTGGTAGTTGTCCCCTTTTTGTTGTCTTCTGCTGCGGTGTCTTGCTCTTCTTGTTAAGCCACTCTCCCTCACCACGGGTATTTTCTGAAGAAAATAAATAAAGTGTTGTTACATCCAACTGATTCGGGGAAAAGTGACCATTAATATTTACAGAAACGTTACAAAGCGAATGGCTGGGAAAATTCGAATCACGTGCATCTATATGCTTATGGTAGTTTACGGTCACAATATAAATCATTGCGTTCGACGTTAGGAGAACGCAATCATAATCTTGCGCATGCGGATTTTGATTTTGTGGTTGATCTAAAACGACGCCATCTTGGATTTATCCGAGAGGGTCTGAGTTCCATTCCTGTGCAGGGGGAAAAAATCTCAATTTTTGTGGTTGATCTAAATCGACGCCATCTTGGATTTCTCTCATATTTTTCTTTGATGATGAATAGGTACAGTAAAATATGCTTGCTGTAACTCTTATGAGAACCACTGACAAAGATGTCGAAGGAACTTTGTTAATCTGTGATTACTGCTAGTTCTATTTCTTAGACCTGTAACAGCCGGATTAGAGCACAAAGCTAAACCACTTTAGTATCACTCAACTAGTGGACTGATGCGTAGCGAAAATCGCCGGTTTTGAAAACCTACTAAGCAATGGCGGCCGCTTCACGAAATTTCAAAGGAGTTTTCAGATAATTAACTGCATAATTCCATCCAAGAAAAGACCAAAAGGGCAGCAAAATACAGGTGAAGATCTTAAATTTAATTGAGTTTAATGGTAAGTTTTGTTGTTTTTGTTTGTTGCTAGACAAAACTAGGAAATCTTTTCAAATATACTGTCACTTTTTTTAATTATAGATGGTGTGCAAACCATTTTTAAAACACAAAAACGACAACTTTGAGTTTCTTTGCAGACAGTCGGCAATTTTAATTTACTGTATACCTTCAGGGGCGTTTTGCGTCAAAACAATACAGTGCATCTGCCTTAATTAAACCGTAGATACCTAAACCCATATATCAAATTAAAGCTTATAGAGCTGGCGTTCGAACTATAATAAAAAGTTTGAATTAAAATGGAATTTTAAGTTTTTTTGCGTTCTCTAAAAACGAGCGACAAAATTGGCTTTCGAGAGTTCCAACTCAAAGGGAATTTGTTCGTTTCCCCTAAAATTTTCACAGTAGCTTCTTTAACATATGAAAAACAAAAACGTGTCTGCGTTTTTTGCTTTTTAAAAAACCTTATATTTTAGATCAATTTTTGTATGGTCTCTAGACTTTTTTTAAACCATAATTCAAAAAAGCGCCATAATTTTTCTCTGCAACTGAATATGAAAAAACGCAGACACGTTTTTCTTCGCACGTTTGGTCTGGGAACCGGCGAATTGATTAAATCATTAAATAATAACACTTGTACTTGTAACTTTCGAAATGCGATTATGTCACTTGTTTTTAGAGAACGTAAAAAATCTAAAGATTCGTTTAAATTCAAAATTTTTAATATAGTTCAAAAGCCAGCTCTATAAGCTTTAATTTGATGTTTGGGTTTAGGTATCTACGGTTTATGTCAGATGCACTGTATTGTTTTGACGCAAAACACTCCTGAAGGTACATGGTAACCTTAATGAAGATGATGATGATTATGATGAAGTAAGCCAAATGAATGCTGTTAGCGGCCTTGAGCTGCTGATTCGGATCAGTTATTAGGAACAAGCACAGCACACCTAACAAACACGCTCAGGTTCCTGAGAATGAATCAAGTGAAGCTCATACAAGTACTCATGGGTTTGGGTGAGAAATCACGAGTACTTCACATGCGTGAATATGGTAATTAGCAGTCACTAATGGTAGGTACTAAGGCTGCTTAATTATCAATCATTCTCCTCACAAATGGTTGCAATGTTCTTTTCAACCTTTCTCAGTGTCAACTGCCACTTTCCTATTGATCCGACTTCCCTTCTGATTCTCAACTGGGCCCGAAGCAGCAGCTAGAAGATTAACAAATCTTAGTAATTATCAATGGAAACTATTTTGAACAAACAACTATAGCAACTCTTCTGTTGATGCTACTATTTTTACTATATACTTTGCTTTTTTTATAGTTCTTGAGATAGGAAGGCCTGTATTAATAATTATAGTCCCAAGTTTTAATTTAGGCAGACAAACTAAACGCAGGCTCCCAAATACCATAAACGGTGAAGCGGGATGGATTGAAACAACCATCTTCAAAATTAGAATCATTATTTAACAACTAGTATATTCATAGAGCAAAATTAGCGTCATAGCAACTTTTGCTGACCGTCCCTGTTAGCTTTTGTTATCTCAGGCAGCCCGTCCCCTCAATCTTTTTTACTTCCACACTTATTAATGTAACCATGTACTATAAAAGAGGAGAATGAAGGGCTATTGTCTAAAAATCATTATTGTTAAGCTAAAACAAAAGTTACAGTCGAACGGAAAATATAATACTTGTAATGAACACTAGTTTCCTGTACTAACAACAAAGGGTTAAAAATATAGAAGCCGTAAAAGGCAACAACAATATTCATAAAACGAGAGTACATAAAACATTTTAAAAAATGGAACAAGGGGGTTAAAGAAAATAAACAATTTCTTTGCATGCAATTTCTTCTTCACATTTTATTGACGTAAAGCCAGAGCAGAGCCTCGCTGTATTATATTTGACACGTTGCATAATTGAACAATGGATATTTTATAGAAATTAACAAAACAAGATGCCGTAAAGACGTTTACTGGGGTACCAGTTTTTCTAGTAGCATAGTACAGTAGCTTGTTCCTAAATCTTTTTAACAGTACATCAATGTAATTTTACTTCACATATTATAATGGCATTGCTGTCTCTAAATTATCGCAGTCATCGGATATCGCTTTGAACTTTTGAGACACACGAGGACTTTGTCAGTGAGACATTGTGAAATACTAGAATAACTACTTACTTAACCGATATATAACAGTCGGAACTCCACAGTTAGTTTCAACAAAATAGAAAACAAATGAAATGTAATATTCTTGAAGCTTTGCTTGTGTTTTGTATTAGAAATCCGAATAAAATTAATTTTGCTAAACGATTTGTTCTAAAATTCAACAGGTAAGCTCTAGGTGATCTTTTACTGTGTGTTTGGAAAAGCTTTGAGCAAAAAACCTTTTTGTTATATTTTCTGCGTATCACAATGGTTCAGCAAGACAATTACATCGAGATATTTTCTTCCTTTCATCACAATCCTTGCAAGCTACATAATGCTGTCAACACCGTTTGCTTTGCCTAACCTTTGGCCGAAAGCCTAGTTTGTAGACACTCTTACCTTCTTCAGCAACCTCTTGTCCTGCTAAGCCAGTCTTGTATGTGATTAGTGGACTCCACTGGCCTCCTCTCTTGGTAAACCCCTGACCTGAATGTTCTTCCAAATACTGCAGTCTAGTTGGAGATGGTGACAAGTGAGATGATTTTCGAGCAAGTTTCTCTGGCTAGTATTAAGTAAATCAAGGCAGTTAGTACCCACTGATAACAACTCCCGAGCAAGTTTTTCTGGCTAGTGTCAAGTATATCAAGGCAGTTAGTACTCACTGATAACAACACCTGAGAAAGTTTTTCTGGCTAATGTCAAGTATATCAAGGCATTTAGTACCCACTGAGAAAGATTCTCCGGCTAGTGTCAAATATATCAAGGCAGTTAGTACCCACTGATAACAACTCCCGAGCAAGTTTTTGTGGCTAGTATTAAGTATATCAGGGCAGTTAGTACCCACTGATAATAACACCCGAGCAAATTTTTCAGGCTAGTGTCAAGTATATCAAGGCAGTTACTGCCAACTGATAACAACTCCCAAGTAAGTTTTTCTAGTTGTTATAAAGTATATCAAGGCAGTTAGTACCCACTGATAACAACTCCCGAGCAAGGTTTTCGTTGGTATTAAGTATATCAAGGCAGTTAGTACCCACTGACAGCAGCTGTATCGCAGTTTCAAAGTTAAAGTATTACTTAAAATAAAAACAAAGTAAACCTTATTTTATCTATTCTAGACACATTTGCCGCACTTATTTGTAGTTGGTCTTTTTTATTCTGAACCTTAAAATGATGACAACTTACACTCCATTCTTTCCAGATTTATCTTGAGGAATAAGTCTTGGTGAGAACTCGTTAAGAACCTCCAGGAAGCTTAAATTTGGAGGTACCTTGTCATCAGAGCTTCCGCTGAAACTGTAGATAATGCCCTCCCTGAATATGAAAGATAATCGCTTTTAATTAAAAGTAGGTTGTTATCATTTTCTACATCTGAAAAGAGCCATTACCAATGGCTACTAAACACTAAATGATAACCAAAAACCACATAAGTATACCTGTGCAACATGATGAGACTTTCTCTCGCCTGTGTCTTGTTTGTATCGACACCAAATGTGAGCGAGAATTTGTGTGCCAAGTCCTGATGAAAAGCAATTTGTTAAAAAATAAAGGTAAAAAAATATGATACACTAAGTTTCAATATCTAGATTGCCGACATTTACGTTAAAGTTTTGCACGTGGTTTTCATTATACGATAGTACTGCACCTGTAACTTACCTTTAACTGCTTGAACTTTTCGGAAGACCTGTTGGCATGCCCATCTTCCTCCTCTTGAAGTTTCTCAAATTCCTACAGTGTAGTTAGATAGATTGTTCGATATAAATAGAAATATGGTTTCTTAAAAATCACTTTGCATCACATGGATTGAACTAAGAAATATCTACAATTTTGCAAGACCAAGATTAACTTTACTTTCACGAAAAAAGAATACCACACTTTTTACAAATTTTATTTAAGTAGTTTCTTTTACCATCACTACCTGCAAATGCCATTTTGCTTAAAGGAAATGTAAACAGATTTTAAAACTCTACCTATAAAATATGGTCATTATTTAAACAAAAAAAAATGAGCAAAACGTAAACTAATAAAAATATCAAGAATACGAAAATAAGGAACACTGGTTTTTCCCAATCTTTGGGTTGAGATCACACAGAATGACAATCTTATTTTTTCAAAATTCATTCAAAATAAGAACAAAATAAATAAATTTTCTCTAACACAAAAACTTATATAATAATATACAATAGATTTTTATAATTTATGAATATCATTATTGAACTACACTGACGCAGTTTATTTTTATAAGGTATCCACGTAATCTGTATAAACTGACCTTTACTCAGCTTCTGTATTTTTACATTTTATTCATTTATTTTGTTAGTTTTACTTCAATTTTTGTTAAGATCTGTGTAATTAAAGTTGAGCAAATAAATAAATAAAATAACAATATCACTTCCAATCTTAAGAAATGATAAATGCCGAAATTGTTAAAGCTCTAATGATGGGTTTCCTTGACACAGAATGGAAAATCAAAATAAATCGATAATACAGAAATGAAGTGGTAGTGAAAGAAATAAAACGAGAAAGTATATACAACAGATTGAAATTAATACATTGCTTTCGCATAATTTGGAGCCATTGATCAAAAACAACTTACCAATTGCAAGGCGAAGAGCAGTGTTCTGGTATATGTAATTCTGTTTGCCTCTCTACACTTGGCCATTGTCAACTTCATAATATCACCATAGTTACCAAACCCCTGTGGGCATACAGATTAATTTGTCTGTATAATATGAACCGATAACACTTACCATGTAATAATATAACAATTTCAGAAATAAGTACTCTCACAAAGTGACAAAAATGGTGATTTGAAAGTTTTATTAACTTGAAGGTTCATTACTTCCAGAGGTTGCTGAATAATAAGAGTCAATGAATTTCAAAGTACACAAATGCACTTGAAGGATATTGGTAACACGCTAAAGCCTAGTTATTTATAGTGAATATATATCCAAAACATCTCATCTTAAACCAAGTTAAAGTAAGTGAATATGTCCAACAAATCTTATCTTAAATCACGCTATAGTACTGTAAGTGAATATGTCACACAAATCTCATCTCAAACCTTGTTATAGTAAGTAAATATATGACTTGCAAATTTTATATCAAACCTTGCTACAGTAAGTGAATATACTGTATGTCCTTCGAATTTCATTCCAAACCTTGTCATAGTAAGTGAATATGTGTTCTTCAAGTTTCATTCCAAGCCTTGTCATAGTAAGTGAATATGTGTCCTTCAAATTTTATTCAAAAACCTTGTCATAGTAAGTGAATATGTGTCTCTGAAATTTCACTTCAAACCTTGTCATAGTAAGTTAAAATACGTCCTTCAAATTTCACTTCAAACTTTGTCATAGTAAGTGAATATGTGTCCTTCAAATTTCATTCCAAACGTTGTCATAGTAAGTGAATATGTGTCCTTCAAATTTCATTCCAAACCTTGTCATAGTAAGTGAATATGTGACCTTCAAATTTCATTCCAAACCTTGTCATAGTAAGTGAATATGTGTCCTTCAAATTTCACTCCAAACCTTGTCATAGTAAGTGAATATGTGTCCTTCAAATTTCACTTCAAACCTTGTTATAGCAAGTGAATATATGTCCTTCAAATTTCATTTAAACCTTGTCATAGCAAGTGAATATGTCTTAATTAGGACAGTTTTGTTATAACATTTCAAAATGAACGACAGTGTTAGTAGTGTTTTTAATTGCATGACGTTTCGGCCATTTCATTCAGCCATTTTCAAATGAGAGAAGTAATTACAAAAACAAAGCAAAGATTTAAGAGATACAAGCAGTCCCTCCTGAAAACCATGTTGAGCCACGCCCATCGACTGTCATCAACTCCTCAACACTTCGAAACTGAATGTAACAAACTTAAATACCCTCTGAACCTAATAGAATCTACGATCAAACTATTCAACTGTTCAAGGCATGATGAGCCAACTAACATAAGTCCAGCAGTTCCCGATCCAGTACGCATCAAATTGCCGTTTAAAGACCAGAGATCGGCGGACAGG
>JAOCNB020092027.1:0-11818 GCA_026546465.2 Palythoa caribaeorum | reverse complement strand
AAATTAAATCTGTTAATTGTTGGAATAAAAATCTTAGTTAAATTATTGCTTCTCAGAGCGTTTGGAATTATCGTGAAAAATTTGTGCCGCGTTTATATTCAGTTACGTTATGATACAATCTTCCCAGTTATGAACCATTTTAGTAATTGCGACAGAGAAAATGGGATTCGAACCAGTGATCTCTGCGATACCGGTGCAGTGCTGTAATCAACTGAGTTTTGAAGCCACATTTGTCGGGTGCGTTGGGAGTAGGTCAATTTTTATTTATTTTTATTCATTTATTATATTCGTCACTCATACACATATCGGAATGATACTAAAGATAATATAAACAAAAAATCAAAGTAAAGAGGCGTGACAGGAGGTAGTAACAGGAGAAAGTCCCAATTGACAACTACCTCCTTCCTCCAATTTTAATCAGATCAACACTAGAATAGGCCATTTCCGAATTACGCTCCACTGCCGACAAACAAAAACATCAAGTCGAGGCCAAGTACTAAAAAGTACAGCTATGAAAAGTTAGTATACTTAGCATCGACTTGAAGGTTTTGTTTTGTGAGTAGTGAAGCGCAATTCGGAAATGGCCTATTGATCTGCTTCCAACAGATGTGGCTTCATAGCCCAGTTGGCTTCTCTTTTGCCAGTACTTAAATTACGTTCAAAACCGCAAAGATCGTATCACGATAACGTCATCACTTTTACTATTATATTACCTGTGCTTTCTGTAAACACAACTTCAACTTCACTCCAGTTCCCATTTCCTTTTATGGTAAAGGCACATATTCGCGTGTTATACGCCGCACCAGGATCTAAGCCTGTCACATTAAGGGAGAAAATCTCTGCATCCAATATGGTGTAGTTCTTGAAGAACTCTTGATTTCTAAACTTGAAGAAGGCAACTCTGTATCCTCGTAGAATACCGTTAGTATAGTCAGTTGGTACCGCACCCCAGTACACTGTAAGCGCTGTGATGTTAATAGCTTGAGATGATAAATTGGAAGGTGGACGGTCTGGTCCTGAGCAAATGTATAATTGTATGTGTTAATTGTGAATGAAGAAAACGTGAGTAGTGCTAAAAGAGGAAAAAAGGAGCGTCTCATATGCACAACAACAAATTGAACAGTATAAACAAAAACCAATTCACCACCGTTAGACTTAACTGGCACGAATTTTTCCAGTGTTGGGGAGATCTAAGTGGCCTCGGGCGTGTAATCTCTGGTAGTTGATTTTCCATCTAGCGCGGCCAGACTCTCTCTATTATATCTATTGCTTATCTTTGACTATATCTGCTTTTGTAGACTATGGTTGACTAATGTTGATCGTTTTCTTTCGCTTTTTCTGTTGACTGCTCCCAGAGGGAACTTAACATCTTTTTACGGGTTTAGTTTGGGACCGTTCCTTCGGGCGAATGCCCTTGAATGTCTTCGACTCCCCTGTTGCGCCTCCGGGGGTACCGAGAACTGAATCGAGTTTTTACCTTGTCGGGGCGATCTCTGGTGGCCTCGAGCGTGTAATTCCTGGTAGTCCAGCTAACGTTGGACCAATTTGTTTCGTTAATCCTTGACTGTGTCTACTCTGGTTGACTATGGTTGACTCTTGCTAACTACTGCTGACTTTTTACACTTCGTTATTCTTTATACCTCCGTGCGAGCTTATTATCTTTTTACGGGCTAAACTTTGGACCGTGACTTCGAGCAAGTCCTTTTCGTTGTATACCCCTATACTTGGCTGCCTCATTGTACCACCGGGGGTACCAGAGATAGAAAATATAAAACACTCACCTGAAGAGGGAACCATAGTTCCGACACGTTGAAAGGCCAAGTCAACAATAAAGAAAATCGAAAATCAGGAAGGAAAAAAGAACATGAGAATATCCAATTATAATATTTAGCTGCGTTAAAAAAGAGAGAAAAGGAGAGGAAAGGAGGACGCTTAAATCACAACTTGAAATTACTTACTGTCCTCGTCCGTTGAACATAAAATGTCGCTGCTGAAGGGTCCATTTCCTTTAGAATTAAAAACTGCAATACTGAAACTGTAAACTGTATATTTCTTAAGACCGATTATTTGTTGTGCTGTCGCTCCTGGTGTAACAGTCATGTTTACTACATCTTGAAGAGTTTGGTAAACTAAACGATAACCTAATACAATTCCTCGCACGTGACTCGCAGGCACTGGTTGCCAGGTAACGTTGATACTAGTCGAGCTGGTGTTGTATGCCAGTGCACTCTGGGGAGCTTGGGTTGGAACTAAGAATCATAAATATAAGACGTTTTAGTTATAAATAATTAACAATAGACCATTTCACAGCTCCTGAAAGGTAACCAAGCTGCGACATGAAACTGAGGCGAAGGTTGACCTCGCACAGTTAGAGAAGTGGAAACAATCTACATGCTAATAAGTTTCTTTCTTATGATTATTTCCACTTCTCTAACTGTGCCAGGACAACCTTCGCCTCGGTTTGATGTAGAGGCTTGGTTACTTTTCAGGAACTGTGAAATGGTCTGTTATTCCAGGAGCGCCCGTTGGATATGAGATGGTAAATAGCCAACGAGGCGCGAAGCGCGAAGCGCCTCATAAGTTGGCTATAAATCATCTCATATCCAACTTGCGCGAATGGAATAATTGTTTTATTAAATTTAATGAGCTTTCTGAAACCTTCGCTACTTGAATATTCTCAGCCTCGCCTCCCGCACAATTTTTCCAGCTTGGCCGCAAAACTTTCCATACAAGGTCATTCAGCATATTAACTGATTACTTGATTGAGTGAACCAATCGGAACGCTAGAAACGCAATATTCGAGGTTGTTGGCGTTTGAAGCTAATCTTAGAGGTGAGGGACAACCTTAACATACAATTGTCTCCGTCAGTAACAAAAATAAAGATAATTATAGGCAATTTTCTTACGGGTTTTAGAAATAAAACCTAAAATCTCAAATTCCAAGGCCATTACAAATGACGATGGCCTTTCCCGTCGATTTCGACGTAAAGAGTGTCAAGCAGCTTTAGTCAGTTTGGTGGGTTCCTATGTCGGACGTGACATTTAGGCCCTACTAAAGACTTGCAAACGAAGCCACAGTTAGATTGTTTAGAAAGTTAACAAGTCGGCAATAATCAGGGTTAGTGCTGCTCTGAGAGTACGAAATTCCGGGAGTATTCAAGGAATATTCAAGGAGTATCCAAGGAGTCGAACGGATGTTTTTAAGGAGTGCTCTTCACACCTATCTTTAAATCGTTTGAAGGATTCTCAAGCAGTTGTTAACTAAGAGTGTTAAAACATGCTTCAAAATGCCTCCCCCCTTCATCTAAATGAAATGTTTTAACAGACACAGACAGATACATTAGCTGGTTGAACAACCACCAAAGAAAATTTATTGATAACATAATTTGTTTCCAACAAGTTGCTATCATTTTCTGACAGTACGAAAATTCAAATACTTGAAGGGGTTTTAAAGGAGTTTTAGCAGAAACTCATATTTTAAAGGGCTTTTCAAGCGCCCTTGAAAACGTACACTAAATTCCAAGAGTATTCAAGGAGTTGAAGGAGTAGCACGAAACCTGGTTGCAAAAACATTGACCAAGAACAGGAATAATAAACCTAGTTAATGTTCAGGTATTCTGGCAGGCGGCGTGTGACAAAAATCAGGGGTTTTTTTTCTGCACAAAAAAAAGGATTTTTTGGAGATACATAGCAAGAAAATAGGGCTATTTTAGGGCTTTATAATCACTGATAATCAAATATAAATATACTCGAATGAGTATTTTTTTTTCAATGAAATGACAATATCCTAGACTGGAAAGAAATTGTGTAATTCTTGTCTAGAAAAAAATATGATATAAGTTGAGAAATATGAAACCAGTGGTATTGTTGACTCTAAAGACTGACACAAGCAGAAGGTTCATTTAACGATTCATTATCCTACAATTAAACGCTTAATACAGACCCCAAATCAATCACTTTCAGTCACGCTATTTGCACAACTGAAACCATTACATGCTGCAAAAGTAAGGATTTTTAGGGTAAGAAAAAATAATTAGGGATTTTAAGGAATTTAGAGCCATAAGAATGCCTGATTGTTGAGCCCTTGGGTCCGTTCTTAGTGTAAATAAATTTTGTTAAATACTCCACAGGAATGAAAAACAACAACTTCTGCCAACCTTTTTTGAATGTCAAAGTCCATCGCCCGGGCAATGGTGCTAGAATTCTATTTGGATTTCCTAATTTCTCAAAATCTCACCCATTGCACAACGTCCTCTTACATAACAGCAAGAAAAACAAGTTTAATAAATAAAGACAACGATCAAAAGAAGAAGAAATACAAAAAAAATAAAAGTTGCAAACGCAGTAACACAATGATAAAAGGTAAAGGAAAAACAAATCAAAATGACTGACAAGCAAGTGTAAGAACTAAAACAGGGAGAATGAAAGAAATAAACGGCACAAGACGGAGGACAATAGCTCATTCACCATGGGATTGTGTGGTGCAAAAGTACTCTTATGTGCCAAGTAAATGGGAGGGATCGGAATAAACAGCGGGTAGGAAAATGTATGAATATCTAATAAGCTAGGGGGGTGGGGGTCCGAAAGTTTAACAAACGGGAATTCCTAAGTAAGTCATGGAGGGTCAGAAAAAATATCAAAATTTTAATAGGCGGGAAGGAAGGGGGAGGAGGGGAGAGCGTTTACTTGGCACCTAAGAGTTCACCACTTTCTGAGAAAAGCGAACTTTACCTGGTACATAGGTTGGACTCTGAGGAGGAATCGCTTGTCCAAACTGCAAAGTGAAGGGGCAATTATTGAATAACATCAGCCGTGGACTTGGATCCGAGGCTACTACAACATGCACAACGCCACTGACAACTTCCGTGGCAACAACAACAGCGTGAGTGGACTTCCCTTCTGTTATGGGCACTGCAACCATTTGGCGTGGTAGCTCTGACGTAATATGCACCGCACGTGACCAATGCCTGCCTTTTGGTGTTGATAAGTGTTGGTCAGCGAATGCCAGAAACAGCACTGTCCGGGTGTCTCCAAGAACAGCATTTCCATCACCATCCAGAACAAGGGAGGATGTTGTGGGGACATCCCATAATCCAATCGGAACTGGGATGGATGAACTTCTTGGAAGACTGAGGCTCGCGAAACTTCTGCTGGCACATGGTACAATCTGTAAATGGAATTGGAATAAGAATCATAACAATTTTATAATATTTATAATTATATCTCTGGGTAAAATTGTTTTGTAAAATGAGCTTTTGGCTGTCAATCTATAGCCTTTCCCAAACTAGGATAATTATGCGTGAACAGTGGATATATATGCAAACAGTGTACAATATAAAAAAAGAGATAAAAACGATAATAAGGTAAAAATAAAATAAAATAGAATGCTAATGGCGTTCAGTTGTTAAAAAATATAGAATTTCTTGGTAGAGGCCTAGGTTGAATTGTTATCTGCATATTTTGTTATGGCAGTGTGCCACGATTCAAGCACTTTTCTTGTTCTAAAACCTCCTTTGTCGAATAATAATAATAATAATAATAATTGAGAAGTAGTTGAGAAGGAGAATAACATGGCAATTATTGTGGATATAGCTTCACTCTGGGACCACAGAGTGTATGAAAAGGAAGGTGAAAAGATTAAGAAATATCAGGAACTAAAGAGAAAAATCAGAAAACTATGGGGGATCAGACATTTGGAAGTGGTTGTTGGCGCACTTGGGGTAGTAAGCAAAAGGTTTGATGCATGACTTGAGAAGCTAGGGATTACAATCAGAATGGAATTGTTGCAGAAAACAGCCTTGTTAGGCACAGCAAGGATTTTAAGGTAGCTGTTGGAAAGCTGAAGGAGAAGAAATGACACAAAAGAACCTTTGGCCATTGGCTATGGCTCGATTCTTTGGTGTAATGTCGGTATAACATCAGCCAGAGCTAAAGCGTTACATTTACATAATAATAATAAAACTGCATAGGTTACGCTGTTCATCCAATGTTGTTGTTCGTTTTAAGCATCCATACGGTTATCAACTGCTATAATAACGATAATAACATTAATAATAATAATAATAATAATAATAATAATAATAAAGTGATAACACTTATAACACTAAAACAAAGGAAAATTCATTGCCTTACTGGAACATCCTGTTCTTAAATTTGAAGAGAAACTTTTTGAAGTGAAATTCTATGCAGAGCATCGATCGATTTGGGTAAAGATGGTTCTTGCATATTCCCAATTCGCATTTTAACATTTCAAGTTATAAGTCATGCAAACTCCCAGAGGATACGATGCTATTATAAGTAAATGCTACATTTTATCTCGAAAACAGGTTTCTTCTGGAAGGAACCAGTGCACAAACCTTTTTATCTGGTATGACCAATACCGGATACACGGCCAACTGTCTGTCCATTTTATTCACAATTACATATTGATCTTCCGCACACAACACATGGATGCCACGCCGATATGATGAACAAACTGAAAGCTGGCGTGCACAGGCCTTCCCACTCTCTCTTACAAAAGCCACTGTCACAGGGAGACCCTTGTCTTCAGCTGTCTGTTGGCTTTGTTGGGAGCTTGAGGTCAGTTCAGATGGCAAAGGGACACTTTCTGACCAGCAAATGTCCAAACCGTTGATACTTGGTGTACCAAACTGTACATCTCCCTTTGAAGACAAATGACAAAAATATGATTAACCATAATTGATACAGGATATTATTCAATTGTTTTCTGTAACAACAGGAGGTTAGGTTACTATTTTACTGCTAAGAGACAACAATAATTGCTTATCAGTAAAATAACACTCAAATATTCATATAATTGAAGGAACCTTCAACCTATTTTAAGCTTTCAAATATGAAACATAGTGTTTTAACATTTAGTTATTAGAATAAAACGGAAAAGATAAAAATAAGTATCATTTTTGAGGAAGACATCACAACAACAGCGAAGAAGGTCACAGAACCATGAGAAAACCGTCTGTTAGAAAAAATCTAATCAAAGACAACCTTTAATTTAACTTACAAAACAAAGCCTGATGATAGTGATTTTATCTCTTGCTTTTGGCCGATGAGCTACAGTAAGACTTATACAAAAACGAATTTTTAAAAATGTTTTAATTTTTTAACATCAAATTAATTGTTTTTAGTAATTACCTGAAACTTGTGTGGTGCTACGACCTCTAGTCTAGGAATGTTGAGGACTACGTCCCTGTTTATGTCCCGTATGTAAAGGTCAGATGACGTTTTGTTAACGATTAAGCACCAGGGTATAACGTCTATAACCAGAGTGCTGAGGACGGGCCATCTCTTAACCACACGGCACTGTAGCTCAATATCGGGAATGGCAGCAGGTCTTCCAGTAAATGCTGTGGGTAAATGGAGATCATAACTGAGAAAAGGAGAATTTATGAAGACGTTTGACAGGAGGCAAATGATTGAGGTATGGGATATGGGTTTATAGGTATAGGTACATATGAAAATGCAAAGCTATACAGGTGCTCCCAGTCAGGGCATTTCAGCATTTGTTTACACTTGATACAGGGTCAGTAGTTTGAGGGTCTTAGCCAGATTATCAAATCCATACAGGTGCTTCCAGTTAGGGCTTTTCAGCACTTGTTTACATTTGATACAGGGTCAGTAGTTTGAGGGTCTTAGCCAGATTACCAAAGCTATACAAGTTCTCCCAGTCAGGGCTTTTCAGTTCTTGTTTACAATTTCAATATTCGGCATCGAGGTGAAAATTGTAAACGCCACAGACTGAAAAGAATAATTGTACCAGTATATACAAACGAGGTGACCTCAAACTTGGACACAAGTTTTACAGGCTTTCGTGTTTATTTTCTACTAAACCTACATTTTAATCCATGCATGCCCCAACTGTTGAAACTCGTGTTCATGCTTCAACTCATGATCGCATATGTTTGCAAAAATACCAAGTACTTACAGTTGACACAAAGAATCTCAATCAAAACAAAGCTTTTCAGAAGTCACTCTTGAAATAGATTTTATATTACATCGTTCTTAAGACTAAGCAAAAAGGTGAAGAAGAAAGGCTAAAGTATTCTTGGTTTTAACAAGGTCAAAATTAATTCACAGAAAAATGCAGAAATTGTTTACGAAATTGTCTCCCGAAATCCGACTGGATTCGTACAGCTTCAGAAAATGGTACGTGGTGTATGTTGTATGTATTGCCCGATTTCTTCAGAGTTTTTATGAAGCAACACAGTCTTGTTTAAAATCTTGGATTAGCTGACAGTTTGACACAAAATAGAAGGAAAGATAATCCGAATAGGGAGACCATGATAGTGATTTTCACTAGATCTGGGTTGGCAATATTTCGGTTTAATTCAAACCATCTTCAGGCCGTTTACATAACAAGTTAAAAAGAGCGCTTTTTCCTTCTATTTTACAGTCTTGTTTGATACGAAGAGTTGTGGACTGATGATTAATGGAAAAGACTTATTGTTTGGTTCGTTCCTCACGTAGCAAGAATGATGGCCGGTCTGATCGAGGTAAGCATTGCTTTTTTGTGAAACAACCGTCCTGTTTTGTAGCGGAAATATGACATTTTCCAGCGAAACTTGGCAAGTTCCTCTTTTTTCATGTCGTTGGTGTCCGTTGTTTATTTTCTTTGTTGCAAAGCCAGCCCGAAAAGAGCTAGAAATTGAATTAAAAGTGTCTCACTTTGTAAACAAACACTAAAACGACTCGCATCGCTTTTTTTTTAAATGTAAATAATTTTATTTTATCCAAATTCTAGGAAATATGTTTCTTTAAAGTTCTTTGCCTCGGTGAGGCGCAGTCAAGTCCAAATCTGATCGCTTTTTAATGTATTGTAAAATTATATTCTTCTAAATTTGCAAGATTTCAGCCTCGGAAAATGTTATCAATATCGTTCATACCTGCCATTTTGCCTCTGAACGCCACTCAAAACCATTGACAGAAATTATCCACCTCCCAGGAGGTGGACTTTGTCCAATAGCCCCAGATAGCAAACCAATCAGAATGCGTGTATTGCCAAGTTCACTGAGTTTGCATATACTAACAAGATATGCCCTCAACTAATAGACCACGCAGTCGGGATTATCCATTCTTTTTCGACAAGTGCCATGGGATACTTAATGGTTTTAGCAACTTCAAAATAATGGAGAAAACATCCCTACCTTCGGGTGTCGCTTGAATTTGAGAACTTTCGTTTAGCTTTTTTGCCGGTGACGTCACGTTACGCAAAAGCGCTGACTCAGCAGGTAAAGATATTTTGTCATCCTCATTTCTGTATAAAATAAGATAGTTAAAGTAATCAATATTTCTTTCTTACAAATTCAGCGCAAATGTAAAGGTTGAGGGCTAACACTTTTAGTTAAAGTTTAATACCAAACTACGAATTTTAAAATCACCAAATTTCACAAGCTCAATACTGCATCCCCCAATTCAAAGCTATGACCACCTGGGAACTTACAAATGATTACAACAACGCACTACTTGGACGTTTTAGAGAAATAACATTTTGCATTGTACTTTTAGGTAAAAGTTAGCCACCTGCTTCACTCGATCATTCCAGTTTAATTGAAGTAATTTAAGTAAACGCACATCTAAGAAGATGTAATTAGGTTATAACATGACTCAAAAACCCTCTACTAGGGCTTCCATATTTGCTGGGTTGAGCCATGAAAACGGTAGTGAGCCCAATCTGCACTCTTGCTTTGGCGGTGTGAATAGGGAATTGAGACAGCTGATGGCGATATATTTGTGTAGCTCTTCCTAATCTGCCTGCGATGCCCTGCTGCAGCTGTTCTGCTAGCTTCACAGGATTTGGCACCATTTCGAACTGCAAGATGCCATTTGGATGTCGTACGCTGTGCTCTCCCAAGAGGCAGAACTGACGTTAAAGGCCTTCAGTGAAGCGTTAAGGGTGTCTTTAAGGAGCATCTTTTGACCTCCTCCTTACATGGCCAGCCGAGCGCAACTGTGACTGTAATAGGATTGCCAAGATTGCTGCATTAGGATTGCTATCTGTGACTGCATTAGGAGCGCTCCTGTTAATGCCTAATGGGCTGCTTATTAACATGGGCTTAAGTAAATCAAGATTCTCACCTTGCTGGTTGACTAAGCCCAAAGTAGGGCCACAGGGAACCCACAGATTCATCCTCTCCACCATCATCCTCTGCCTTCATCCGATTGGCCAATTCGATTAGCGTTGTGTTGAGAGGGACCGAAGGATTGGACATCCTGCCACCTTCACCAAACTGGAAAGTCACATGATGCCATGCATTCGGACCCAGGTTGAAGATTTGCTGTTCATGCCCTCGGCCAGAAGCTGGAATGATTGTAGTTTCATTCGAGTTGGCCGTGACCACATTCATGAGAACAGACTCGGCTAAATGACTACGCACAATGAAAAGTGGAGACAGAGAGACCTATGGGAAAGCAGAGATCAGTTATGAAGCTTAGATCAAAACTGGTGCAGTCGTTGATAAAATTTGTTCTCATCTTCTAATAAGCCGTTGGCGGTGGCGTGGTTGGCGCAGTGGTAAGAACTCTGCCTTCTAACCACAAAGTCCCAGGTTCAGCCAAGTATTGAACATTTGTGTGACCTTCTTTTCCGCCAAAGTTGACTCAGTTTTCCATCCTCCTGAGGTCGGTAAAATGAGTACCAGCTTCTGCTTGGGGCTAACCTGCTACGAATTAGTGTCCCGTCCAGGGGGAGTCAATAATTTTATCCGCTTAACACTACAGAAACTGGAGATAAGCACCGGATCCAATGGGCCACTTAGGCTCGTAAAAGGATTTAGCTTAGCCTTTTAACTTCTAATGAGCCTATCAACTTGCTTCTTTGTTATCAGCCTTGCGAAATCTTGTATTCTGTTTGATTTTATTTGAAAAATTCGACGAGAAGTTCATAGTTTGATTGTCTGGAGTGAAACAAATGCAAAATCACCTACTATCCAAACCAGCTCTGTTAGAATATTGCATTCTGTTTGATTTGATCTGTCTCAAACACAAAACAAATGTAAATAATCCAATACTCAAACCGTTTTTGTCAGAATCCAGTGCACGTACCCTAACTTGGTCTGTTGTAACATTCCTCTCCACGCTGTACCACATGTAAAACATTTGGAATTCCTTTACACTCAATAACTAAAACATAGAGATATCACAGCTTTCAATATAATATGATAACTTTATTCATTCTTCTCTGAGAAAATTTTAGAAATTATGCTGCAACGTATAAATACGAAAAACTTAAACTATACTCAAAAAATTATCTTAAGTCTACAAGCTAAAAATCTAAGCAAAAGGAGGGTCAAGGAATGCTAATCAAGAAGTAAATTCCAAATGTTCAAAGAACTCTCTGTACAAAAAAGAATTCTGCGCCAATCTAGTTCTGCAAAAAGAAGTAGCAATTTATTGCAGTTTCTGTTATTTCGATAGAGAATAATAATAATAATAATAATAATAATAATAATAATAATAATAATAATTATAATGATTAACATTTATATAGCGCCTTTTCCATGTGTATATGATCATAGGCACTTTACAATAATCAGGTTTTACAGCTGAGGGTCTTAGATAGTCCGCTACTGCGGCTCACATTTATTATCATTAAGAAATGCCCTTAGTAGAACAGACAGACCACAACACCGGGATCACTACCCTACTCTTTTTCGAAAAGTGCATGGGTTCTTTTAAGTCCCTCGACAGAGAGATCGAGAGACTGGACCTACGGTTTAACGTCCTTGTCCGAGAAGACGTGAAGGTCTAACCATTTGCAGATGTAAGAGCAAAGGCAGCACCTTCTCCTCAGTTATTTTAAGAC
>JAOCNB020091989.1:1300-11821 GCA_026546465.2 Palythoa caribaeorum | reverse complement strand
ATAATATTTTGCTTCAGCCGCCCATGTAGTAACCACAAACACTGATTTCTGTGTTTTACCTTAAAGAATTTTTAATAAGATCGCAGCTTACTTGTTCATAAAACTAGGAAATGCTGTACGATGCTTTTAAAATCGAAATAGATAACTAAGCACAGAATTTGAGAAATTATTTTAAGTAACGTATTGCTGCGATCTTGTTCGAAAGTTACGCAATAGCCTTTATAGGTTTATGTAGATTCGTATACTGCCTGACACGTAATATTGGCAGAGAATACTTCTAATTATAAGCCGTAATAATATTGAAAATTAATGAGAAATTGCCTCAACGATTTTGTGAAAGTGGCTGACCAGAAACATGAAATCAATATTTGCTGGCCTATTATGCTGATTTAATATAATGTGTGTACTACAGATCATATACATATCGTATTTCAATCACACGACAAAAATAGATTTATTTTTTTATACCATGTTGCAACCGGTTTTGTTCCATCTCCGTCAACGTAGCTGCAAATCTTTCATTCTTTCATTATCGGTTTTTCCTATAGTTTTCTTGCCAAGCTTTGTCAGCAATCGGCTCGTCGAAGTAAGCCTCTATGTCAGTGTCGTTGTCTGCATCAGCGTCAAAGGAAACGAAGTCGGCGGACCTGTAGTTCCTATTTTATGGTGGTTGATCCTCCATTTCATATTGAATCGCGTTAGAAGGTACGCTGCCTTCATTTGACATTGAATTTGATCAGGACCTTTTAGTTTTTCACTAAAATGTGCTTTTTTCGCGACGACCACGCAATCTCTATACTATTCTTTAGCGAATGCAGTGAACATGTTCTTAGTTCCCATTCCCCCATAGACGTGGCTTTTTTTCGAAACAGACTACTTTCAGCCGTTATAACTTGAAAACTAAAAGTTTAAAGCAAAATCTGAAAAATAATTTATTAAGTAACTTTTTTGCTCTATCCGAATCAGAAAAAAACATTTTGGTGAGACCTATCTTTAAAGAAATTAAATAAACATGTAGATCAAGAATGTGTGAAATTTTTTCCTACCGCCGGAGTTTTCAAAAGTCCGAGTGTTGTCAAACTTGCAAACATTTACAACTTCTGAAATTTTCCGAATCTTCATTTTAAGACTGAAACAAAATCGTTGGTCACTTTATAGGATTTCAATCAAGGATTCTAAATGTGACAAAGTTTCGGTTTATCTAAAACTGGGTTTAGAGAAGTCGTGAGGAAATGTCACATAATTCTTTGAAGTTTAATTTAAGCACTGTTGATGTAAACTATTTCTAAATATTTCTACAAAACATTTTTCGCTACCATTTAAAAAAACTTACTGTTTGAACAGTTCTTGCCAGTAAAACCTGCTGCGCATGTGCAGTTGTAGCCTTCAACTCCTAACTGGCTAATGCAGGTTCTTCCATTCAAGCACGGATTTGTTGAACAATCATCTGAAATATAACATATTTATCTAAATAAAGGCACTCATTAATCTCCTCGTAGGTGCACTTTGTTATAAGTTCCAGTTAATTTAGAAACCCCCAAAGTTGACCAATCACAGGTCATATTTTAATAAAGACTTTGTATTGTTTTAGCTACCTAATTACAAAAAGTTTGCTTTGACTGATCTCCGTCTAGCATACACCAAGTGATCTGGGGTTCAAACGCTCGACCAATGATGTGTCCAGTGTAGTGTTACCCTCGCTTTCCCAAACTGCTTTGCGAATATTTCATTTGTACATTGCTATCTCATCACAAACACCACCATTCTTAAACAATAAAATTGAGATATATTTGGTCAATCGTAACCGGCATACAAAACATTACGATAAATGATTAACTAACATTTCGGAAAAATTAATCGTTGTCATATTTTAATTCTAAGAATTTCAAACACTCGAATTTTACGATTTTTGAAAAAAGTCGCGCACCTTGTGTACTAGCAAAGAGTATGGGAACTAAGTACCCATCTACACAAAAATCTAAAGAAATATGGTCACTTTATAGGATTTCAATAAAGGTTTCTAAATGTGACAAAGTTTCGGTTTGTCTAAAACTGGGTTAAGAGAAGTCGTGAGGAAATATCAAACAATTCTTTGAAGTTTAATTTAAGCAATGTTGATGTAAGCCATTTCTAAATATTTGTACAAAACATTTTTCGCTACCATTTTTAAAAACTTACCGTTTGAACAGTTCTTGCCAGTAAAACCTGCTGCGCATGTGCAGTTGTAGCCTTCAACCCCTAACTGGCTAATGCAGGTTCTTCCATTCAGGCACGGATTTTTTGAACAATCATCTGAAATGTAATAAGACACTTACTAGCCATCTCGCAGGTGTTGTTGGTATCAGAATATATTTAATCCAATCACAGGCTTTTGTGTGGCTCATTGAATTACGAAAAGTATATTTTGATTGGTCAGTTTTGACAATGGAATGTTAAGATTGGTCTAGTGGACGTTCATATAGGGACAGACGATCACAAAGAATCGGCTCTAATGAGATTAAGATGTGAATAGAAAGGAACTTCACCTCCACGTTTCACGTAAGATGAGTGTAATTTTATTTTTAGAAATGAGAACGCAAGCTTTTAACTCCAGTCTACTTACACTCCGTTGCAAAAGAATTTTGTTTGGTTTCTTTATTCCGAATGTTTCCATTTAAGACTCTATCTCCAAAACACTTTAACTCTTTAAGACCCAAAAACGACAAATGACGTGTTGGCAAATTCTGCCCAACTAAGGTCCATACTTTGGTTTGTAAACAGTTTGGGAGAATTTGGTTTTTCAACTTCCACGACTTATTCCACTCGATCAATTCCTTATTTCTTATCACGAGTTATATTATTGTGTTTGAGTTATGTAAGGAGAAGTTAAATGTTGATAAACTGACTGGGGCTGAAAGGGTTAATATAAACTAAAACTGATGTGGCACTGCTATTAATGAAAAGTGCAGGTTGCCCCAATTCAATAATTACCTTAAGATATTCTTAGATTATGGATCTACAATTCGGAATCCGGGGTCTCTTGAAGGAAATGTGGCAGATTCCACTGCTTAAGTGGATTGCAGCAATGCGAGTCTTCGTGAGTTTATATCGACTGGGCTCTGGATTTCTGAACATGACTGCGGAACAAACGTCCAAGATTATAGATTCTAGGCGTAAAATAAAATATCGAGTTCTTGATTCTACCTGAATCAGTGAAGCTTGATTCTAAATTCCTCAAGTTATATTCTGGGTTCCAAGTGAAGTCTCCAAACAGAAATATTTGTCGGTTTCCTAATTTCTTTCTTGAGGTACGTTTTACAAGGTACAAATTCTGTTTACAGAATGTTAAATGGGCCAGATTTATAGTGCGTCAAACTGTCTCTACAGGATGTTGAAAACAATTTGCAATCCCTTACCTATTGGACAACCCTTGGCTCCAACGCGTAGACAGTAATCGTTTGAAGGAATTCCTCCTTATACTGGTTGGTACTTGATATATCTAGCACGAATCGGTGTAGCGAGATTGAAAACTGCTATTTTTTCCGCTCCATCGTTATCCGGCGCAATAGAGGCTGAGTCGATCTCCTGTTTTTTTATCAAAGGAAATCAAACGTGCATTTAAGCAAGATTAGTGAAGTTTAACCTATCTACCTATGTGCAAATGAACTATTTTAGTTTTATTCGTAAAATTTGTCATCTGTTAACTTTCTGCATAGGTTTTTAACAAACAACGTAACTGGATAATGTTGGTGTAACAAGCAAAGGAATGAAGGCCTTACCGAGCAGGTTGGATTCATTTTGAGGCAAATTACGTTATTTGTTTGCGGTCCAGCGAAAATTTTATCCTGCGTTGGAAACGATGAACCTGCTCCCGATTTACCCTGGAACGAAACCTGATTTAGCAATACAAGTTTTCCTAATGAAACAAAAAAAAACCAAAATTTTTGGAAAATACATTTTATATGTAATTTCATATCAAAGGGCGATTATACTGATTAAGTAACGATCCGAGTAAGAACTAAGCAGGTCAACGGCAATGGAACGCAGAAAGCTAATTGCGATATTGTCAAAACGTTAATCTCATTTGCTAAGCTTTGAAAATCGACCATATCTTTATAAGTAAGCTAATTTCTTTCTTTCTAGTTCACTCATTCATTTCCTTCTAGTTGAAACATTTTTGTTTTTAACTTTAAGAAAAATTCCACGTGGGAACATCGAAAAGCAAGAGGTTTTCTTGGCTTTTGTTTTGGAGTCTTGTGATTGGACAAATCATTATAGCACAAAAGAAACATTGCTTTAAAATATAGTTTCATTGCATTTTACTTTAAAGCCATGTTGTACAAAGGTTGACGTATTCTCAGTTTGAAAATCTAAACATTCTGGTGTGTGAAAAGCGAAATGCCGTACAACAATGGGAGGTACCTTAGTTTTTACTCGGACTATTACTTAAAGGAAAAAGGTGAGAAGTTGAAGCCCGCTTAGGGTAACTCGAGAGGATGGTTGTCTCGGGTATCCGAGAAAGTAAAATAGGGCCTTAAAAGCTTAATGTCGTCTCGGTCACTCACATTTTAAACATGACTGGAGAAGATTTCAACCAATTGACAACTGCTTTGTTTCAGCACAGAAGAACATTTCAAGGGAACACCTTCTAGAAGGAAAAGAAGGATCACGCAACATTGGACTGTGGCTTTTGCAAGACTGTTTGTTGTAATTCCCTCCTCGTCTCGTTTTTTGCAAACACAGAGCCAGGAGGACTATTCAGTTGTTGATCGGAGGTTTTCACTAATATATTCTGTCCAGCAATTGTCTGCTGCGAGATAAACGTCTGTGTGGGTTGTGGTGGCGCGGGTGCAATGCGGGGCTGTATGGGTAACTGCTGTTTGAGAAATTGAGTGTTAAGTTGTTGATGCTTCTGCTGAGTTTGGAATTGTTGTTGTTGAAATTGCTGTTGTTGTTGAAGTTGTTGCTGAAGAGTAATTTGCTGCAACTGTTGCTGCTGTTGTTCAACTTGTTGCTTTAGTTGAGCAATAGGTTGTTGTGATGTAGGAATGTGTTGGTGATTGAGATATAGTGTTTGTTGGCCCTGTTGAGGGCTGTTGGGTATTACAGTCCTTTGCTGTTGTTGTGCTTGTTGTGGCGACACTTGTCCAGGAGACGACTGCGGTAGGGATTGAGACTGTGGCGTCTTTACATGGATAGCATTTGTATTCTGTTTCTGTTGAGCAGCTTTGTGAAATGCATTAACTCTTGAACCTGTTTTACCTGAGAACCAAACAAAACGAACAAAACAAAATGAACGATTTAACCATACGATATGAAGCATGTTCTCGCTTTTTCTCGTAGAGACGCATTTACAAGATAAATGAAAAATGCGAGTTTGTTAAACAAGATGTGTGAGCAAATAACAAAGTGAAGCAGCGACGATAATGGCGATTACTAGTTAATTGACATCATTGTATATTCAATGTAACCATTGCTGTTGTAAACATGAAGTAGTGTTGATAAACGAATTATCATCGCCGTAGGAATTTAAAAAAAGCTAAGGTTTCGAGTGTTAGCCCTTCGTCTGAGTATCTGAAAAAGCTGAGAGAATGAAGGGATTTATATATGTAGTTAATAGATACAGAAATACAAATCGATGAAAGGCCATAGGTACTCATCGAGAGTGGATATTTACTGTTGCACTGCAACGAAGCCACGTCACATTTCAACAACACGGGTCCTGCATCCTAGGGTTTAGCCCATTCAATACCTTTTTAAAAAGCTTCTTTACGCACCCCCAAGTGATGAACACGTATTCACAACCTTGTGTTGTTGCTGGAAAATGTTTTACTTATTCACTGAGTCACTCAATGTTTTTTGTAAACTATTATTAGACAAACACAAGAAAGCAGTTAACGTACCTCTTTGCTGTGGCACCGAAGTTGAAGCTTGTTGATTTCCAATTACGTGTGGCTGCGATTGAAGTGTCACACCCATGTTATTAAACACTAAACTCTGACCCTTTGTGAAGTTAGACACAGACACAGGAGCGCTTGTTGTTGCGCCACCCGCTGATTTGGTACTTGAATTGCCTTGAATTACAAAACTAAGGGGGTATCCCTTAGTATTTGCTATCGTTTGAGCAGGAGGTGGTGATGGACCAGTTCCATTTGATAACGGGGAAGAAACCTGAATATTTCAAATAGTTAAAAGTCAGAATCAATGTCAACACACTTTCTCGCTGAACAAACTAATCTTCAGCAGAAATCCTAAACAGGGTTTCTTGGGGGAAAAATCGTTTTTTCCCAGGCTCAAAATTAGGCCACTGATGAACGTAACATTTGCTAACTGTATTAGACAACGCTTCGTTGCCATCCCGGCAACGTCATCAGGTCAACTAAGTTGTAGAAAACTATTCGACTGTGATACAACATTGGGATCTATAAGTAAAAGAACAATCGCTTACTGACAACAAAGACAAATTCTAAGACAAAAGAACAAAAATCAAGGTACACAGAGTAATATACAATAATTTGATAAATAAAAGAATTAAAATGTTAAGGTTCAGCGATGCAGACCAAAATGAAACTAAATAACAAAACTAAAACCTAAAAAAACATAACCATAAACTAAAATTAGACCAATAATAGTTTCAGACAAACATTTTACGATTTCGATCCTCAATATAAAAACAAGACACTTAAATTTTTAATTTTTTTTAAAAAAAATGGGTTTTAGATTTTGCACTTATTTCATAGAATACTTCAAAATGCTGAAAAATGTTGTTCGAAAGCCACTGATTTTAACGGACCTTTCCACTGTTAATCGATTCATAATAATAACCAACAATATCTTTGATAAAGAAGATATCATTCGAACAAAATTGCTAACAAAATTAATTCTCCATAATATCTCAAATAGACTTGCTTGATTGGTTTAAATGGCATACGGAAAAAAGAAACAAAGTATCCTCAAGAATTACTCAGAAAACAGTTATTTTGTTAACAAAAATGTAAACGAAAGCAAGATTACGTTTGCACTACTTTTAAAACTGTTCTTAGTGTTGGATAACAAGATTGAGAAATCACAGCGCTAGTCAGCTGGGAAGCTTTAGAGAAAAAAAAAGCTATGAAACTTACCTGTTTGTTAAAAAAGACCGGACTTCCTCTTTGGCCAGTCGAGCTTGTTGACACTTTTCCTAAGAAGAAAATTTTAACAGATTGACATTATATGTTTATTACAGTAGCACTCCTCAGTACGGCAACACTACGGACTTTAAGAAACGGCGACTATGAACTACAGTTGGATGTGTGCTTTCCATGTCTGGAGCAATGGGTGGAGTACAAAGTGGCTGGGGCGAAAATATAAATTTGGCAGACTACAGACTATATACAGAGTTCTCCCCACAAAGCAGTACAGTGGTGCTATGCCACTCTGCTCGTACTCATACTCCGCTCTGTCATTTCTTCCCAAAAATAAAAAAAGATGGAAGATTAAAAGGTTTTGGTAAAATATTCTAAAGAAAAAAGCTCAAAACAACATGTTTTTCCTTTGACAGAGTGACATTTTGGTCAACTCTATTCTGGGTTACTTTTATCAGTTCAGACAAGAAACATGATGTCTGACACCTTAACAACTGATTGCATTAAGTCAGTCTGGTGAGCCTCCGCTCTGCTATCTTTACTCTGGGGAGAACTCTGCACTTAGATATAAATATTACTAAATAATTGATAACTTTGTTGTTTGTTGACAGTAAGTCATACAAGTTGTTCAAATTAATTTTCATATCCGTATTCTTAATTTTATCAGAAAACTGATCGCGTAAACTTTTGTACAATGTACATTTTACAAGCAAGTGCTCTTCTGTTTCAACCATATTTGAAGGGCAAAATAAACATATTCTATCGTTGACTGCTGTTTTTGTATATCGACCTAATTCAATTGATAGGCTGTGATTGCTTATTCTAAGCTTAGTAAAATTTCTCCTTCTATCAAAAGAACGAATTGCGTCCAGATAGGGTTCGGTGTCATAACTGACTTTTAATTTTCTACAAAATTCGAGTTTTCTTGAGTGCGTAACAGAATTATATAGGATAATTGAGTTGTTAGATTGTTTTGATCAATATTATAAAATTTCAAAATATCATGTAATTTGGAACGATAACACTTTTTCCTTTGCTCATGTAAAGATTTTGAAATAAGAAAAGCTTGTTTTTCAATCGCTGCAATCAATGAGATCTATGTAATCTATGAAATCTATGGGATCTATGAGATCTATGTGATCTATGGGATCTATGAGATCTACGGAGATCTATGAGATTTATGTGATCTATGAGATCTATGTGATCTATGGGATCTATGAGATCTATGAGATCTATGTGATCTAAGAGAACTATGTGATCTATGAGATCTATGTGCTCTATGTGATCTATGAGAACTATGTGATCTATGAGATCTATGTGATCTATGGGGTCTATGAGATCTATGTGATCAATGCGATCTATAAGATCTATTGGATCAATGAGATCTATGTGATCTATGAGATCTTATGATCAATGAGATCTATGAGATCTATGTGATCTATGAGATCTATAAGATCTATTGGATCAATGAGATCTACGAGATCTATGTGATCTATGAGAGCTATATGACCAATGAAGTCTATGGGATCTTTTAGATCTATGTGATCTATGAGATCTATCAGATTTATGAAATCTATGAAATCTATGATATATACGGGATCTATGATATCTATCGATGCGATCCATCATGAATTCAAAAGATTGTTAAATGTGAAAAGCTTGAACATAGCTCCCTACTCGATTAAGCAAAGGAAATCAATCCAAAAACAGTGCGAGAAATCTAAATTCTAAAGTTGTTGACAGACGCTCGAGGATTATCTGATAAGCTTTCAGGATCTGTGTTTTCATTGGCTGAGCGAGTAAACATGCAAAAGTAAAGGACATTCCGAGGTCCTTTTAGATTGCAGCCTGATAAGCTCTTTTTTATTTGTTTAACACGTTTTAAGGTGTCGAACAGTCGGCGAGTATGTCCAGACGATGCAAAAGTAAAGGGGTTTGAATTTGCACAGACTTCCGGAGTAAAATCTTGTCCAAACGACAAAGTAAACATTTGTAAATTCAAACTCCTTTAATTTTGCACGTCTGAACATACCCTTTGAATATCCTAAGGCAAAAAGATATAATGTACAACATTATTAATATCAGCCCAGTCGCCACTACAGTCTAATGTAGCTTTTACAAACATAGCTTACACTATCTAAATTCCACAAATTCGAGAGTTGGAATGAGTTGGACTTAAATCACAAAGTCCGTGTAAAACTTTGGAGAATGTGGGTGCAACTGAGACTGGAACTGGAATCAGGATGCATTTCTCTTCATGTTGTTGCAAGCGACAGTAATTGTATCGTCTAAATTGAGTTCACTTTCAGTTATGATTATACACAGAGTTGTACTTGCTCGTAAAATTCCAAATGCAAACCGCATAAAATCAGCCTAATGCAATTTTTCAGGATTCTAATAAACTTTGTTGGAAATTCAAGTTTTGTTCAAGAGGGCAGCCAGTTTACTAGAATAAGCTGTAGTCTTCCTTCTCGTCAGAGACTGATCAATCAATCGCTCTGTCCAAGTATTCGCGAAAAGTAATTGTGTTACGTCACGATTTGGGTGAAAGGAATTTATTTTGCCTGAAGTTTGTTGCTAGTATTACAACACATAAATAGATAAGTTTAATTTTTGAATTTACGTATTTATATCAACTTTTGCATTGAGCTTGACTGCTTGAAAACAAAATTATTTCTATTGAGTTTTAATTTATAGTCGGTTATGCACAAAAGAAAGACCTTTCACCCTTTCACTTTCAGCTCAAGCACTGGAAACTTAGTTTTCAGACTAACTTTTAACTAGACTTGAGAACCTTGTGGAATTTAGTCTTTTCGCAAGCAACATAGGAAACTAGCTAGTTTTTAAGTTATGCAATCAACTAAAACTGAGCAGTGACTTAGTTCAATAGCAGTCGTGACTTTTTGTTGAGTAATCACAAATTTCTGTATTTTACCTTAAACAATTTTGAATAAATTGCCGCACACTTGTTCTATAAACTAGGAAATACTGTAGAATGCTTTTAAGAATTGAGATGGAAAGCTAAGCACAGAATCTGAGTATAGCCTATAGGTATTTTCACAGGAAAAATTTTGGATTCCCAAATTGGGAAATTCCTGTTAATTTTCCCAACATTGGGGAAATATTGGGAAAAAGCTATCCCAATATTGTGAAAATTTTGGGTTCCTTTATAAGCTTCAGTTCACTGAATGGGATTTATTTGGGAAATAATAGCAGGAAAAATTTTGGATTCCCAAATTGGGAAATTTCTGTAAATTTTCCCAGCGTTGGGAAAATACTGGAAAAAAGCTATCTCAATATTGTGAAAAATTTGGGTTCCTCTGTCACTTTTCAGTTCACAAAATGGGATTTATTTGGGAAATAATAGCAGGAAAAATTTTGGATTCCCAAATTGGGAAATTTCTGTAAATTTTCCCAG
>JAOCNB020091963.1:0-11822 GCA_026546465.2 Palythoa caribaeorum | reverse complement strand
AATTTGGGCTTACGGCAAGCGGAATTTTAGAAATATTCATTTTAAAGAACATTTCTTCAATCGAATTAACGTGACTTCTTTTGACGAACGCTTTTATAGACAACACAACAAAGCCCAATAAGTCGAAAACTGTTAAGGCCAAAATGTTGAGGGACAAGATAAATGCATCTTGTTTTTCATCCCGCAGGTCAGTAAGGGACGAATTTCAGCAAAGAGACAGCAACGGGAAATATCCCACGGGATATTACACGTGCATTACAGGACAAGGGATTGACCCTCGGGACGACGGGACAATCCCGCGGGTCGACGTTAAGATACCTCTGGACGGTACTGTAATTGATTGTGTTCCTGTTGTAAATGACCGATGGAGATCAATAAGAAATGTTAAGGTAGTTGTATGTGTTCTCGTTGTAAATGTCAGATGGAGATCCACGAGAAACTGATCAGCTAAATATTTCTTCCTGTTGTAAATGTAAGATAGAGATTAATAGGAGGTTTTCAGGTAATTATGTGTTTTTGTTGTAAATATCAGATTGAAATCCATCAGAAGTAGCTAATTTTGTGTTTCGTTATTCTTGTTTGTTGGGCTATACGTGTATGACTTAAGGACAGTTAAACTACGTTTTTGTCATATTTTCTCATCATTAATTTATTTTGAGTCAATTCTCTGTTTGTAGCTGTTGCTCAGCAATGGAATCGTTCTTGTCTTTTCCATCGGAAACCATTCAAGTGATGTGGAAAAAATTATCGTAGACAAGTCTTTGGTGGGAAAGATACCTGAACATATTTACAGTGGTTGGTATTAATTTTACCTTAATTGTTTTTTATGACAATGATGATTTGTTCAGATTGTCAATCTAAGGTCAAAATCGAACTACAGTACATCTATGATTATAAATTAATAAATTACAGTTTAGTTGTTTTTATCAATGGTTTGTGTAAGATACGTACTTCATTTTCTTATAATAGAAATAATTATGGACCTGCTTACAACGTACAGTACTGTAGCTGCTTACATTGCATGAACAAAAATTTATGCACTCAGCAGCCGTAAAGTCATCTCTAATATATTCTTAGCAAAGTTACTCATTTCTAATTGGAGAATTTTGAATGCATATCACGTATGTAAATAGCTTAAAGAGCGCATTTTATAGGTTATACAAAAATGATATGCACTCAGCAGCCATGAAGTCATCTTTTTTATTATATTTTCAGCGTTTAAAATTACATTTCTGATTGGATAATTGCAAATGCATAGAATGTAAATAGTTTGTAGAGTGCAATTTAGAACTTGATGCGGAAACACCCACAAGTTCCAAAATTAATTTGAATAAAAACTCTGTCAAAGCAAAACGATGTTGAATAACTTAAAGCAAATGCAAAAAATGAAGAAACGTTGAAAGCTGCACAGACTCTTGTCAAGAGTTTGGCAAAAATGGCTGTCTGAATGAAGAATCAACAAGAAACTCGAAGAGTACAAGCACAATCAGCTCAATAATATATGCTGCATTGCTGAGAATGAAATTGCATTAACAAAAAATTGAATGAATTTGCTTGTGTTTTTCATGATTTATGGTGGCTCGTGCAACATTGATCTGAAAAGAGCGATAGATCACTAAGCAACCTGCTTAGCATTGCTTTCCTCGCTGGTAAAAGTTACTATTTGTGATGTGTCTTTTATAGTTTGAAAAGTTTTGTATCCAAACGATTTTCACAAGAGCATCAATATTCAAACAAAGAAGGATCAGGTTTGCTATCTGGAGGATATACTTATATTTACGGCCTTTATCACTGACTTTCGCCAAAACGTATTTATCTTGCACAGCTTGCCTTGTCAAAAAGACTCGAGAACATGAAAGTAGTTTGGAAAAGCAATTTAGGATTTCATTTCAGTAGCAGTTGAATGATCATAGATAGGCACTGATATCTCTAGATAATATTTCTTTACTACCCAAATTCCCCTTCCCTCCTTGATAATCTATAAAGTACTAATGTACAACAGGTTAGGTCTAAGTTTCAACCTTTTAGATATCGGTCAAACATATTGTACATTAGTTTATTTTCTGTACTTGTTTCTTTAAATCTTATTCAGCTGCAGTGTCTGAGAACTTTATGGTGTTTTCACTTCAAGAGCAGCCCAAACTTATTTATGTGCACATCGGAAAGAAGCCAGGATTGGAGAGTAAAAAGGCAGAAAAACTTTCAGCTCAAGAAATGAAGGTGAAACCAAGTGCTGCATTCAATAAAAAAAATAGCTTACAATTATAATGATATTTGGTACGGTATGCAGTTACTGTCAACTGCAAATAATTTTTATGCTAAACACACTACTGGCTGACCATCGAAAAATACCGAAACAGCTAGCAAGATGCTACTTTTTCCTTCCCTTTTATTACATGCTAAAAATGTTTTAGATAAGAACAAGATTATACAATACGTTCTGTGTATTACAATTATAATGCAAAAATAAATTAATGGGAACTGTAGTTGGAAAGAAGACATCATAAGATGATCCAAGAAAAGAAACAGCTACAATAACAATAATGCCGTATTGACAGCAACGTGACTGCTTTCCATTCTTTTCTCACTGGAGTTTTCAGTTATTTAGCAGCAACAATTAATAAGGTTAAAAATGTACGTTAATTTGTAAATAAACTCCTTCTGGCGGCTGATAATTATATTAAAGGATATAAATTATGATGTCCGTGGTTGGTTATAGATTGTCCCAGAAATGAACAGTCGGTTGAGAAGGGAAGCTTGTAGGGAAACTGTGAAAATTTGAGGACAATCTATCAGCCAAGAACATATTCTCTGATATACCTGCAAGCTAGGGATGGGGTTACTTGTTTCATAACCCTAATCCGCTACAAACGAAGATTGTGTGAACTCAGCCTAATTATATATACAGTTTAACATCCTAACTTGCTTTTGAATAAGTCAGCAGTCCTTCGTGAAGCAAATTTAATAACTCGATTAAAAACTAAATGAGCTCATTGAATACCTGAAGTGTTTTCATGTGACAGCGAGGTTGCCCTATTAAGAAAGCATCGCTATTTTGTCAATGAAAAGAATCGATGTTGAAGTTTGTTGTTTCCTGTTTACCATTTTCAAACAAAACATTTCCAATAACTGAAATTTCTGTATTTAGTAGATTTTGCAGAGTTTTCAATTTCATTTTGAGGCCCCAACAAAAACATTGTAAATTGCTTGCATTAATATTGTACACACGGAATCCAAACTTTAAACGTCTCACATCAAAGTAATTATTTTGTTTGAAGGTGCAAAAATTTTGAAGTGTGTTGGTACACACATCGAAAACCCCGCCAAATCGCTATAGTGTAGATTCTGTTTGTTTGAACAAAACCGTTTTTCTTGATTTTCCGATATTTTTTTTAAAAAAAAACAAAAGTTTGATTTTCAAAAATTGGGAGACGGATATCAAATTGGAAGGGGTTATTGTATATCGGCCGATACCCATCCTAGGATTTTGTATCATATGATACATTTTAGCCAATGAGAGCGCAGAACTTCATTGGGTGGGTTGTAATTAATAACATATTTAGAGGCAGCATGGGTCAGTAATACTTACTACTAGCCAGGATGCTTGACTTAATTGCAGTTGACCCAGGTTCAAAGCCCACTCTCACCACTGGTTGGTGTTGTTAATTTGGTGACCCGAGAGTCAAATCCACTACACTTTGTAAATAGCTAACTAGTCTGCCTCCAGCCAGTTAGGGTTCTTAATGATGGTGTAGTTTATGTTGTGCTTGAAGAAACTAGGTCAGAAATAGCGTCTCTAAAATTCAAGCTAGATGTAGCTTTTTAGTCAAAATTATTGGCAACTGTGAATTCAAACCATTCCATTGATATTTCTTAAAATCTTTAACATGGTGCCAAATTGCATTTATACAAGTTGAGAATTTTTTTTACCTAAATTCTACAATTTGTTTATATCATACAATTACTTTATTTCTTATCTATGAAATCATAAAATTATAATATGCAGACTCAAATTGTAATTCATTCCTTATGCAAGAACTTCATAACTGAACTCTGTCTTGAACTGTCCTTTACTGTCGTGCACATAGTGCTGCAAATGAACTCTGTCTTGAACTGTCCTTTACTGTCGTGCACGTAGTGCTGCAAATGAACTCTGTCTTGAACTGTCCTTTACTGTACGACTGTCGTTCACATTGTACTGCAAATGAAGGTTTCAGCCAGTCTTACAGTAATGTTTTCTGGCAAACTAGATATCCGTTGTGGATCTACCAGGACCTACAAGCAAACGAGTTACAAGGAACCTGTCATTAAACTCCAAGCAGGAAATGGTTTGTGTTTTATAACATTGTTTTACAAATCAAAATAATTCAATATTGATTTAGTAGTTTTTATGTACTGTAAGTTGGTCATGGAGTAAATTTTGTTTTTATATTTTTCCCAGTCTATGACACAAAATAATACTAATGCTGTCTATGACACAAAATAATACTAATGCTGGGTCGCCTGTGAAACAAGATGAAAACTAACTGAAGTGGTGGTGTGGTTTGGTGCAGTGATGAAATCTCTACCATCCAGCCACAAGATCCCAGGTTCCAATTTCGGACATGCCTGGAAGTTTTGAACATTTATTTGGCCTTCTTTTTCACCATAGGTTATTCAGCTTTTCATCCTAATGAGTTTGTTGAAATCAGTGGCAGCTCCTGATGGGGGCTAATCTGCGGTAGAATTCAATATTCTCCTGCCCAGGGGGAATCAACAACAATCATCTGCTCAACATTGCAGAAAAGCACCAGCCCTAATGAGCCACTTAGGCTCCAAAAAGGATTTAGCTTAGCTACCCACAATAACTATAAAGGCTAACCTAGCTCGTTGACTACTAAGTAGGAAAAAAGTTGCTACTGAAGGTAAGGAGTTGTTTATAAGAATAATACCCAAAGTAGTGTAGTCATTAGACATAGAAGTTTACATAGTATAAAATCCTCTACGTTGGTAGGATCATCTTTGCTACATTTTCAATATAAGAACTCCAAAGAAACTCGTGCCCATGGAATAAGATCTGTTGGTCAAAACCACCTATCAAGAACATAACTGCAAATCCGTGGTCAAGTGTAGGCATCTGCTAGATAAATAACAAAGGGTTATACAAACTTAGTCACTTGTAATAAAACCCAAAGGGTTGATGAAAAACGTGTAGCAGAGTATATAAGAAAAAGGGACAGACGAGAAGAGTATACAGGGAAAATTGACAGGCGTTAAAGAGTATGCAAGGAAAAGGGGCAGACGTAGCAGAGTATGCAAAGAGAAGGTACAGATGTAATAGAGTATACAAGGAGAAGGGACAGACGTAGCAGAGTATGCAAGGAGAAGGGTCAGAGGTAACATAGTATGCAAGAAGGGACAGACGTAACAGAGTATACAAGGAGAAGGGACAGACGTAGCAGAGTAGGCAAGGAGAAGGGAAAGACGTAATAGAGTATGCAAGGAGAAGGTACAGACGTAACAGAGTATGCAAGAAGGGACAGACGTAACAGAGTATACAAGGAGAAGGGACAGACGTTGCAGAGTAGGCAAGGAGAAGGGAAAGACGTAACAGAGAATACAAGGAGAAGGTACAGATGTAATACAGTATATAAGGAGAAGGGACAGGCATAATAGAGTATGCAAGGAGAAGGTACAGACGTAATAGAGTATGCAAGGAGAAGGGACAGACGTAACAGAGTATGCAAGAAGAGACAGACGTAACAGAGTATACAAGGAGAAGGTACAGATGTAATAGAGTATATAAGGAGAAGGGACAGACGTAATAGAGTATGCAAGGAGAAGGGACAGATGTAATAGAGTATATAAGGAGAAGGGACAGACGTAATAGAGTATGCAAGGAGAAGGGACAGACGTAGCAGAGTATGCAAGGCAGCCACTGGCCATCGAGCTGGCATTAGTTTCCATCCCTGTAACTAATAAAATGAACTATTATTATTACATAATCAATATTGATATTATTATTATTAGTAGTAGTAGTAGTACAGTAGTAGTAGTAGTAGTAGTAGTAGTAGTAGTAGTATTGTTGTTTTTATGAGTTATGTTTTACTGCTTCAGATTGTGGTATGGTGGCAGTCTCAGTCAGAAGAAGTTTGGCCGTGGTCACCAATGACAGGGGAAATGGACCGAGCCAACATGATCATCTTTGCAATTACTGGGTGAGTAACATCCCTTAATAATAATAAGAATTCTCAACTATTATGACCAATCAAGAGGCAGTTTTTGAGTCGCATGTTTCCTTCTGTAAATTCCAATTTAAATCATTGCCTGAAAGCACGAGGAGGCCTGGAAAGGTAGCAGGGAAAAGCAAGGGTTGATGAATTATGAATTAGTATAATTATCAATAAGATTAATTTTTATGAAGATCTCTAACTCCCCTAATTAGTATGCTTAACTTTAATAAAGACAACTTCCGTAAACTTGTATGAAGTTTATTAATAGTTTGACATATCAATCACTAGTTTAATATAACACGGAATAATGAACTGCATTTAGAACTTCATATCTTTATTGTCTACATGTATCCATCATCGATGCGTCTAAAATTTTACAGAACATCTCGAATCTGTTATAATAAAATGGGGCAATTTAGAACCCAAATTAAATTTTTGCACCGAGACACCACCGACACCTGACCTCTTGTCAGCTTTGTCGAGAACGTTTAATGCATCCTCTCCTCCCGTCTCATTCAAATGGCAGTTTATCACATAAATTAACGAATAAAGCAAATTTGGCGGATAATGCTCCCCGTTTTGTTTGGCAACTTCACTAAGGGCCTGCTTACATGAGGGGTGGGATGAGTTTTATCCTGGGATCAAAAGTTGTCCCAGGATGAAAAACATATTGTTTACATGAACAGTTTCATGCCGAGAGGAAAATGATCTTGTATCATCCCGCCTGGGATGATCCCATCTTGCCTGGGATAAACTTCATTTCGCCCGCATCTTCAATGTTTTTGTCTGCATTGTTTTGTGTTGGTTTTAACCTTTGGTGCAATTGAAATTTCGTTGTGTTTGATGACAGTCTTACTGCAACTGCAGTTGGTACTTCTGTTTCAGGTTTTTAAGTAACGTGGCTTATCAATCTAACCTTTTCTCCCGAGGTGAAAAACCATGAGTTCTTATATGAATTTTTCATCCCAAGACAACTGCTTACATAGAAATATCCATCAAGGGTTCTAATCTCATCCTTGTGCTTGAAACCGGAATGAGTTCAACCCGGGATGAACTCATCCTGTCTCCAAACCATGTAAACAGTTACAAGAAAATGACCAAACACCAGGGTAGTCTCATCCCAGGACGAAAGTCATCCCGGGACAAAAAGTCTCATGTAAACAGGCCCTAACGAACTTGCTCAACCAAAACTTTAGCGTATTTGGCGCACATGCTCTAGTTGATCAGATCTTGGTCATCCTTTGCGTTTTAGATAGGCCACTCAAATAGCTTCTAGCAATGCACATGCATTTTGCCATCGCTGCTGCCATTCCTCGAAGACTTTTTTACCCCATTTAATGTTGTATTATGTTCCTTTCGGAGTGGCTTCAGACACTAGACTGCTGTCTTCTTTTTTACTCTTTGGAGAGCGAAACCGATCAGCCATACTTCTTCTACAAAAGCTATATGAAAAAGAATTGCTAAATTCCATGCTGAATATTTCTCAACTCCTATGGGATAACTGCACGCCCACATGATGAACATGACAAACACAATCTATTGTAACGGTTTCTTTTCACAATTAAGATAAATACCAGATGAGCACTTTGCATGCCTTTCTTTTTACCTGAGGTTGTGAGTTTAAACCCAAGCCAGACCACTGCATTATGGACTTGAGCAAGATATTAACCCAACTTGCCTTAGGCATCTTAGCTGTCCGTATGATAATCAGTGATGTGGCTTTGTGACATAAATTGACTAGAGTGACAAAGAACTTTGTTGTTCTTTTTGTGTTACTTGCTGTCCGAATTTAGGGTATGTTTTTAGCTATAGCAAATTTGTCACAGCTTTCCACCCACACGGCATGAACATTCTCATTTCTGGTTCAAAAACATGAATCTCTTTCAGACCCCCCTCCCCGCACCTATCTCAAATATACTGTATATGAGTGGGGCCCCTGGACTAGTACATCCAGCTGTGTTTGGTTATTGTCAATGACTTCGGCAGGTTTGTCTGTGTGGAGTATTTCAAAGTTGAGTGATATTTCCTTTAAAAAGATCTAGGCTCTAGTTGAAAAAACTACAAAAGGAAAAGTCATTATGATTGCGTTCCTTTCGTATGTAAAATCGAAATCTGGATTTTGCGTTCCCATTTGTCACTTTCACCCAAAACCCAGTCTTGGATTGTAACCCAAACAATCCGACCTCGATCTTGATCTCGATATAAGTGAAATTTTAATAAACTGGTAAATGATATACAGTTATGATCAACTGTACAACATAAAATGTCGCTGGAGTAGTTGCCTTTATTCAGTTGTAGATTTTTGGTTTTTAACCAGGGCCAAGCTTGAGATGTTGTGCTATGTAAGAACAGAGTGTGATCCAATCCATGCCCAGTTCAGCTATAACCAGCCCCACCACGTGTACACTATTGAGCAGTCTGCAGCAACTGGTGGAGAATCCAGTATTGACAGCTGCATCTATGAGTATACAAGAAACAAGGTGTGTTTTAATGGACCTACCACGTGCTCATGAATTCTAGTTGAAGTTTCCTTTTACTATAGACAATTAAAAGTGGCATAGTTGGTGCAGTGGTACTGAGATCTCTACCTTCTAGCCACAAGCTCCTAGTTTCAGAGTCCTACTCAACTGAATGTCAAACATTTGTGTGACCTTCTTAAATTCGGCCACTTTATGTAAGGGTAGACATAAGGGGTAATGCCCGCTACACATGTGCCCATACTACCCAATATAGTGGCTGCAAGTTATCTTTGCATTCATGTGCTGATCTTGTGAGTTTATATTTATGTTTTCAATCCACATCCCACAGGCATTATGTTTATAAATGCTTAACTTTATGTTATAAGTTTGCTCTGTTTTGCTTTTAGATTGAAAGAGTTACCGTGACAAGCATTCCTTTGAAAGGTAAGATTTTTACAATAATAATAATTGCGCAAATAGTGAATAAAGCAGTTTATGATTATGTTGTGGTTGGTGGAGGAGGGGGATGTAAATTGGCATTTATATGTTAAGTGATTACCCAGGGGAAGTGAGAGAGGTGGAAAGCGCTGACTTGGTTTTTCAAAGTTTGTTTGTTTTGTTTTGATTTTAGCTCCAATCGTTGTACAACAAAGAAACCATACAGAAGACAAGCTTCTCATTGGCTGTGAAGATGGAACTCTGGTATCTTATCCAGTTTCCCTATCTTATTTGTAATAAGGATATGGTACATTTTGAGGCAGTGGCGTAGCCAGCCTTTAAGCCATTAAGCACGGGCTTAACAAGAATTTCTGTAAATAATGTTTTTAGTAGCCGAAAGGCAAGTCATCACTATGTCAACGTTTTATTTTGAAAAATAGAACATTGATGTACAACAATATACATGAAAAAATGCTGAAAGGTTATAAACAATGCTGAACTCTGCAGTAGTTTTGAGCAAGAAAATTTAGGACCACTCTTTCCCACGTTGGATGTTGAAAAAAATTATATATGACTTACGCTGTACAATTTCAGCTTAAATGGAAAAAAAGGCTGGCCACGCCCTGTGAAGTATATTTACATTTATCAATGTGAACTTCTTTACCATGCACTGGATACTCCTAAAACTATATATCATTGAAAAGCTAATGAAATTCTCTAAAAGATGGTTTAAATTACTTTTCTATTTTTTCTTTATCAGCGACGTTGAACACACTGTTTGTGACAATTTTTTTCCTTCGCAAAGTTCCAAGTTCGTTTGATTGTGAGCTAAACTATCCTTTGCTATCATTCCTTCCTCTTCATAGCTCGATTACCAAAACGTGCTACCAATTTGTGATGGGCTTTCTCACTCATGTTTGTAACCGATTCTTTTTACTTGCGAAGGATTTATACTAATAAGTCATCCAATATATGAAAATCTAAGCTGACTTTCAAAATTTTCCCCCAGGGTTTTAAAGCTTAATTATTACTAATTATTAGAATTTTGGCTCGATCCTAGTTTAAAATTAACCTGCTGTTGAACACTCCAGCCCAGATCTTTCCGAGTTTAAAATTAAGGGGGCTCAATAATCAAAACTCCAATTTTCAAAGTTTAGCCAATGAGATTAACAATATCGCAAATAGCTCCTTTCTACATTCCATGCAGTTACCTACTTGCTTCTTGCTCGGAACATTACTTAAATACCTGTATAACAAAGCACTGACAGAGGGAGGAGGGGGGGGGGGGGTAAAGGCTGCACCATTGGCTTTGATTTACATGAGTTGACAAAACTGCCGATGTTAAAATAAAAACTTACCTGTTTGGCTTATAAGGCACGCCACCCTGTCATGTTGAAAGACACTTGTAACGGATTTGCTCCGGTCTACTCATCTGTATAAATTTGCTTCTGCTGGGTGTTAACCTAATTTGGTCAAAGACTGATAAATTAATGATTAAATTTAAATACTGGCAATGTGCTAAAGTTATGCTCCGAAAGGTTTTTAGATACCTATCTAATGTAGCAACTGAAGGCCTCCTCTCTCAAGCACTTTTAAAATCTTAATATCTATAAGTAACTGTCTGATAATTGTGTTTGTTCAACCATTACGTTCGAATCTGTTAGATGCTGTACGATGACCACAGAAGAGTTACCCAGATAACAAAGGCTTCTTTGGTATGTTAGAAATTTGTTATACTTTTCGTCAGTATATATACCAAATCAGATTCAATCAGTGCTTGTCGTTTGAAAATCCTTGGTGAGTGGGAAAAAACTCACCTGGCAATTTTTCCCCTTAGGAATTCCCTTTAATTTTGATAATTTGCCTTATTTCAGGTTAAATGACTATTGTTAAGAAATATATATAACAACTAAAAGATTTGCACACCCAATCTGTATAATGTATATTTCTGCTCAAAGTCTTGATATGCTGATGTATGTCACGCAAATAAAAGCTTAACTATGATTGGCAATTGAAGCCACCAATGAACACCATAGTACGATCTTCTCATAATTAAAATGGACGTCGCGAACAGGATGACAGGATGGTTAGCTTTTAAGATTATAATGCAGTTTCATTCGGAATTATTTGGAACAAAAACACAGATTTTCAGCAGAGAAATCTCTGACAATTGATTTGGATTTTTGTACTCGTAGGTGAGCGATTTTCTGTGATTAGGTGCCCTATTATTTTCTCTTCTCGTATTAATTTTAGGTGCATGATGGTGCGCGAGTGCGATTGCGTGCCTAAAATGACAAGCACTGTTCAATGTATATCATGTATGGGACTCACGTGATAACATAGGTATCATCATCCCGTTTAAATTACTAGACAATTCAGTGGTAACCTGTGGGCAGATAGCTGGTAACACATGCGTCAACATCCCGTTAAAATTGCTAGACAATTCAGTGATAACCTATGTGCAGATAGCTGGTAACACATGCATCATCATCCCGTTTAAATTGCTAGACAATTCAGTGGTAACCTATGTGCAGATAGCTGGTAACACATGCATCATCATCCTGTTTAAATTGCTAGACAATTCAGTGGTAACCTGTTTGGAGATAGCTGGTAACTTATGCATCAACATCCCGTTTAAATTGCTAGACAATTCAGTGATAACCTATGTGCAGATAGCTGGTAACACATGCATCATCATCCCGTTTAAATTGCT
>JAOCNB020091881.1:0-11825 GCA_026546465.2 Palythoa caribaeorum | reverse complement strand
TTCTCTGGTTATTCTCAGAATGAAAAAGTAAAGAAACATGTTTTGACAGGAATTTTTAAAAACTCCATTTAGGCCGAAGTTCTTTGTGTAAACTGTTAGTAGATAAGCATACATTTACACGCGTGAGTTACAGCATGCAAGCGAGTCTCAACTTTTCGCGCGTGCATAAATTAAAAATAGTTTTTGATTAATTAAAAAAATTAAAAACAAAAAGTTGTGGTCGAGTTTATCTTGAGGTCACTTCGTTTGTATATACTAATACAATTATTCCTTTCAGTCTCGGTGAATAGTAGCTTTCAGAATATTCACCTCGATGCTTCGCATCTCGGCGAATATTCTGCCACTATTCAACTCAACTTCTGAGAATAAGTGTTAACTATTAGTTGAATTTGAGGCTGTTGTCAAAATGGCGTCTTATTTCAGAAGAGAAATCTTTAGTGTTGATCGAGGCTGAAAATGTAAAAAATGCCAAAATTTACAAAAATTTGGCTGCTCAGTTTATACTGATCACAAGTAAACAGAATAAGATTTAGAATTTTTCTGAGTTTGCATCAAAATAATGAAAATAATCGTCACAAAATCTTCCTAACTGAAGTTTGTAAACATGGATTTGGTTAAAACTAAAAATTTACAAAAAGATCGTAAATTGCGATTTTATTACCAATATCTAATTTTCTCTGAGCGGTTTACTGGGCCAGCAGAGTTGAAAAGGTTGTTTGACGAAGCTTAACAGGTGTATGTCAAAGTTTTCATTCAGCGGCCATTACAACAGAAAGTCACTAACCTCAACCTGCATGTGCTGCTAACTGATCGCCACTTGAGAAGACCTTCCGCCTCAAAGCCTTTTCTATCGTCTCTGATTAGTACTTTTAAAAAGCTAAACAAATAATAATTCCCCATTTATCATGAAAAACGTTCAATGAATGTGGAAACGTTTATTTCTGCCATGAGCCAAGATTGTTGTCAACATCTCCTTCACGAAATGCTTCCTGGCGACATGTTTCACAACTTCGCTTCTCGGTTTTCAATTGCAAAATAAACATTATTTGTTCTAGCAATAAATATATTCTTAAAGAGAACAAGTTTCTTCAATTTCTTGATAAAGTTTCATCCAATATTTTCTGTACATTTACAGTTTGAGTCAACACAAAAGTCTTGCAGCATTCGGTTTGAGCTTGAATGATTAAAGCTGTGGATACACGCTGCAATTTTTTCTCGCGCTCGCAATGCAATTTCGAAACTTTGTTGCAGTGAACGATTGCAGCGTCTATCATATTTTCTCGCGCTCGCAACGCAAGCATATCAAATGAAAATGCTGCAGAGAAAAGTTCAAACTTTTTGATTTCCTGCAACGATTTTTTTCTTTGCGAGATATCGTTGCGGTCAAAGTCCTGGGAATTATACACGCTGCAATTTTGCCTCGCGCTGGCAACGCAACAAAAAATCAGAAATTGCATTGCGAGCGCGAGAAAAAATTGCAGCGTGTATCCAATTTAAACCGGCAAATGATAACGTGAACACCAGATGTGCTGTTATGTGACAGGGAGCGCGCGTGTTATAAAAAGAAACTTTAAAAAAATACACGTTTCATATTTTTAAAAGAGAAAAATATTTTTATCCAACTGATTTGGTAAATGCTAAAAGAACTATTCTCCTCAGGGTCGGTGCCCAGCGCTTATATATACCTCGACGCTTCGCGTGTCGGTATATATTCACCGTTAGAATATACCCAACCAGCGAATAGTGAAAAAGTGAAAATCCAGGATATTAATTCACTGATTAGCGATTGGGAAAAAGAAGATGGCGTCGCGGTTTCCAAAAGGCCGTGTCAGCGAAGCTGGGATTTTAGAAATAAATAATGCGGCAGTTACCAAAAACACAAAAAAGTCAGCAAAAGGTGGTATGAACGTATTTCGAGGTACTTTTTAATCACTGTTTGATTCGTGAACAACTTTTTTTACAAGTAAACAAATTCAAAGTGTCACAACTAAATTGCCGGCGCGGCGTCACGCCAAGTTGTTAACCATTTTCATGTGTATCTAAATAAAATAAACTACCGACTTTAAGATAAATAAATAAAAAAAATATTTCCTTCTTATAGAGTGTTTTCCACAGCAGAATGAGTTCGAAACAGAAGTCGAAAGAATTTCAAAGAATGAGCTCAACAAATGTTTGCAATATGCGTGCGGCGGCTTGGCTCTGGATAAATTATTTTTCTTAAAAAAAATGTGTTTCTCACTGATTCGCTGGTTGGGTATATGATAACGTTATTATTCACCTCACTGTCGGTGAAAGCCATGTATATTCACCTCCACTTCAGTGAATAATACTCACTATCCACCTCCCCTTCGGGGGATAGCTGTTAATTATTATTATTATTATTATTATTGTTGTTGTTGTTGTTGTTGTTGTTATTATTACTATCATTGTTAGTGTTAGCCTTATTGTTATTATTATTGTTATTGTCATTGTCATTGTTAGTGTTATTTATATTGTTAGTGTTAATGTTATTGTTAGTGGTATTGTTATTGTTATTGTTAGTGTTATTGTTGTTAGTGTTAATGCTATTGTTAGTGTTAATGCTATTGTTAGTGTTAGTGTTATCGTTATTGTTAGTGTTATTGTTAGTATTATTGTTAATGTTATTGTTAGTGTTATTGTTAGTTTTAGTGTTATTGCTAGTGTTTGTGTTAGTGTTATTGTTATTGTTTGTGTTAGTGTTATTGTCAGTGCTATTGTTAGTATTATTGTTAGTGTTGGTGTTATTGTTATTGTTATTGGTATTGGTATTGTTAGTGTTATTGTTATTGTTAGTGATAGTGTTAGTGTTATTGTTAGTGTTGGTGTGATTGTGAGTGTATTTGTTAGCGTTATTGTGAGTGTTATTGTTAGTGTTTATGTTAGTGTTATTGTTCTTGTTAGTCTTATTTTTATTGTTATTGCTGTTAATACTTGTGCTTTCGACACTATTGATCAAGCAGGGCCGTAAAAGCTCCAGGTAGAATAAGAATAAAAAACACTCCTCATTTTCAGACGGGTTTTTGTCAACTGCTAATATTTCTTTCCAACAAGGCGCTCATGGAAAACAAGCTTCAGTTTATTAGTATTTTAAAATTTTAATCCTTTTGTTATTTCTATGTTATGTTGTTTGGTTTTCTATCTAATTTTCAGTGTGATGAAGTGTACCATTTGAATTTCTGACTGCAAATTCCGGTTTTTCTGTGCAAATGGTAAGTCTCCCTGATAATGTGTGTGAAGAGCCCAGGAACAAAAATACTTTGGTACCCGAATTGACGTTCGTAGCCTGCAGTTATGTTAATGTAGTAAAAAGCATGACGTATTTCCATTGTTTCTCAAGCACTTGACTAACAATGAGTCGACCTGCCGGCTAATTAATGCAAATTAAATCGACTCTCGAATCCCAACGCGAGTAAATATTTTTTCAAGCTCTTTTCAGGGCCTCAAAAGATTCTGGGACTTTCCAGGGTCCTTACGAAACTTGTCGATTTTGTAATAAACATCTTTGACTTATTTATTTGCCGACGTCTATTTCGTGAGTTTGATTTGTCAGTAATATTCATTACTTCAAGCGTCACTGATCTTTTATCTTAAAGGTCAGTACCAAATATTCTATCTTACTTATCAATTGTGTAGGTTAGTTCTATTTGAAATAAAAGTTGATCTGGCGAAGAAACAATCAAATCATTGATACCGAGGAATATAAAGCGTTGTATAATCAGATTGTATAATGTATTAGTATATGAATAACAAAAAGGAAATCTTTAATTTCAACCATATTAGTCAAAACTTGAGCGAAGCAGACTTAGTTGCTTTAAAAACTTTGTATATGTGTTATCATGATAAAACATGGTGCTATAAGAAAAAATATACCAATCAATATTAGATGAATTGGTCTGACAAGTGCTGGTACCATAGCTGGTGCTGCAATGCTGAACCACATCGTCAGTTGGTTGTATAATAGGATCAGGTGTGTTTCTCCAAGGATTTATCAAAATGAAAAAATATGATAAGGAAATCGAAATGTGTAAGTTCGCATACACTATAGCTATCAGAAAATTCTCAAATTAGGGCCTATCTTCGCGGTGAAAGTTTTAACCTTCAAGATCTCATATTAGAATTACAATTCCTAAGTGACCAAGTAATCGATTTATTTTCATTAGTTGATAAATATAAGAATTACTAGCATATGTATTCAGAAGTTGTATTTATTTTCAACTTTTCTAAGAATTGTGAAATTGGATAAGGTAAACAACAGCTGGGATTTACATAAAAACTAGATACAAACATCGCTTGCACAATCATTACAATATTGTATTTGCTTAGAATGCGTTGGTACCAAAGCCAGAGACCAAGGCGAGAAAAAAGTAAATGAGAAACCTAATATGGAATAGCTACAATCTTATCATTCCAGGCTTGTATTTTCAATAATAATTTAGAATTTGGATTTCAGATTTGGATTTCAAAAAAGGATTTCAGAATTGTATTCAAAAGGGGATTCAGAAAATAATATTGCACACAATTGCAGCGAGATGATTATTGTAATGGGTAGTATGAGTTTGCAGGGAGCGAGATTATTGCATTTTCGGGGCCATTTGTGGTAAGACGTGGTCTCTGTTACCTCGTAATATATAGGAACATTCACAAGCCTTGCAAAAGTTAGTAATGTTTGTCTTCTATGTTTAATGTACGGTTCAGAAACAAAACGAAGCCCGAATTCGTGTTGAAGAGCTCTAGCGCTCAACTCACCTTGCAAGCAACACGTTCCTGTATAGCCTGGTCTGCAAGAGCAACTTCCACTTGATGGCGTCCCTCCATTTGGGCAATGACGATTACAATTTCTTGATTCTTGTAAATTGTATGGACAAGTTCCACCACAGGACTCGGATCTGGTTCTAATTCTAGTCCTTGTCGAAGTACCGTTATTCCCGCACTGATGTGTACACGCTCCCCAGTTACTCCAAGAATCTACTGTACAATCTTGAGCATAACAACCACCACCACTTCGGCGTCGGCGCCTTCCCCAAAACCAAAAAGAATTGCATTCCTGCACTAAAAGTAACACTAACAATAACATCAAAACAGACTTCGTTGCAACCATGCTTAGAGCTTAGAAAACTTCCCAAAACGTTTTAGCGAAAGCTACCTTGTAGAAAGTCAGTTTTAAAGAATTCTGAATTGGCGACAGGAAAGCGTTAATTGTTACTGCGCCGTGTTAGTGTGTGAAGTGATATCGGCGGGTGCACATTCCAATTTTATGATTCAAAACTTCCTATTGGGTTTCTGAGTCGGTAAACAATTTATCATTTCCAGTTGAACGTGCATACACAAAGAACCCAACACTAAGTGATGCAATTTTGTGTGGTTGAAAATAAATCCAGAGAACTGTGCTTAGAGCAAGATTATTATCATTGCTTTCAGTGCAAACAATACTTGACGTCTTCACGCCAACATTGCAGCTTCATTCCTTGAACTACAATTGCACTAATTTTTTGGTTAGAACTTTCAAAACTGAATTGTTTTAACAGAACGTCCACCATCCAGAACACAGCGCCATGCCTTGGTTCTGCAACTTGTTTATAGTCTGTACTATATCGGTGATGTTAAAGCTCTGTGTTGAAGTCTCGGCTGTGCCTAACGCAGGTCAGAAGCAACTTGATTTTCAGCAGCACAGAACCTGTACGTACTCCTATGAAGTGTCAGTGAACACAGGCCGAGGATCGCATTCCACTGAGGGTCAGGGCTATCAGCTGCACGCTTTGGTAAGGGCTTCATGATCTCGTAGCGAATAGATTCTAATATATAGTACAGAATAAATCAGTCTTGATAAGAAAATCAAATAATCAATTAGAGCAAAATTGGAAAAATCCTTCAATGTAAAGCCATGGAATTTTTTCGAAAATAGATTTTTCAGAAATTACTTGGCGCGGATAACTTTCTAACCGTTTCTAATTGTATCCCTTTATTCTCAATCAATGTGTTGAAGTAATTCACTGACCATATTGAAGATCACTCGTCCTTCACCTTGCTTTTTTCACGTTTTTAAAAGCAAACTTAAACGCTCCTTTGATCTTTGTCGGATAACGTTTGTTTGTCTAGTAATACGGGCAAGTTTGCTGTGTAAAATGTTTACTAAGTACAGCAAAGCGAAAAAATCAGCGCTTACGTTTCCACAATTAAAACAACACCGAAAAACATTTTTTTAAAAAATATTTTTATATACGTGGATTTGCGCTATGATAGTTTTCCATTTGTTTGTGATTCGTATTATATCAACAACCTATGTGTGAACTAAGTATTTAATAGAAGTAGTAGTTTTTTTTTTTCGCGGAAACAGGCTATTGTTATTCTATTTGGTTCTACTTTATTACGTTGATACCAATCAACCATGAGAATTGGCTACAACTGAATCAAAAGTAGTTTCAGATGAAATCATGTTTCTATGGCCAACGCTACCATTCCTAAAACGAATCTTTCCTTATATTATAAAGTCAATGACTGTAAAATACAAAAAAAAGAAATTCGAAGTTCAAGGGTAAAGTTGCACCAGCACTTTTTTTAGATTTAACCCATACCCTGCGAAACACAGTTTCAAATAAACAAAGGATTTCCAGCTGAACAACTTTTGAACCTGTGGTTGAAATCTTATAAACTAAAGTGACCATTCATTTTGTTCGTCCTGAACTATAGATTCACAAATTGTCTGTTGTATCAAAGATTTTAGAAGTTTCCAATTTTTGCAAGTTTGACAAAACTTAAACGTTTGAAAACTCAGCAGGACAATGGTTAATTTCAATCGGCTGTGAAACTGCACTGCAGGTGCTAGGAATGTGTCTCAACACATCAATCTTGCTGAGGAATAAAGATGTAATCTATCGAAACGTTCTGATTGAAACTTATTCATAGTGTTAACAAACAACTAATAAAAGTGCACATAGTTTTAGTTCTTAAAATAGCACAAGCGTAATGGATAAAGAAAACGAATATATAAACCAACAAATAGATTTAAAATGTGTGTCACTAGTTGCAGCAAGCAAGTACCATTTTGAAAAAATTATGCATAAAAAGGAAATACGTTTCAGTGTATTTTGACAGAATCGGCTTCATTCAGGTTCTGCTGATAAAACCGATACATGTTCCAGATTTTTCTTAATAAATGTTTATTACGATTTATTATGATGAATAAACAACATTTGCTTCAAATAAGAAATTTATTAGTAGATTTATGTTCTATCCGTTTCGGGGACAATATATATTTGAGGGATGTAATACGGCTCATTGATTTTGTACTAAAATGGAAATATCTCGAAAACCACCATATGAAGGGTTTTAATAGATTTCTGATAGCATATATTGATATGTTTCAATAATTTTAAATCTTATTACTGATACCAATTAACAAAAGAAGAGCATATTTGATAAGGCACAACTATCTGAACTATGCAAGATTCGAGTTCCTGTAGGCTTCCAGATTCAAAAGAAAGTCAACATCCGATTAATCTATCCGATTTTAATGAGAATTTTGCTCAAAATTATCTTATCTAGTATCTGTGCCCAATTGTATATTGTAGTTCGATGCTAGTTATTAGCCAAGGAAAATCTATGCCCAAAACTTACTAGATCAGCAGCGTTTTCCTATGGTCACCTGGACAATATGCAAGGCTATTTTGTTGAGAGCACGGAGAAAAGGGAACAGACCTCTTATTCCTTTGAAACTGGCTCGAATTCACTTGGTTGTATAGACATGTTCATATCTTACAACTGAACACTGTTATTATTACTAGTATCAGTAAATCTGATGGGTTACGGGTTGCATTTGTTAAAACTTACGTGGTTCCGTGAACTTGCATAATTTACAATTTTGTGCGCAAAAGGTTTGTACAATATTCGGCGACAGTGGAGCACAATTAGTTTACGGCGATCTCGAACTGAATTTTTCTCAATATTACCAAAACAATTTAACTAACAAAACTTGGATCTATTAGAAATTCTAACAAGACTTCGACCTGTAAAAGTTCTAAGTTGAAATATCTCTTTAAGTTTAATACTACTGCATGAGTTTTCTTATCCTTATTTGTTCATGTTGTTTGCGATCTGGTGTTGCAGTTAAAACTCTTCAGGCGCCGTTACCGTGGTTGCTAAATTGCATAAATTGAAAAAGTAGCAACAACAAATTACATTCAAATACTCACATACACAGCGTTTCTTATCATGTATCATCGCAAATTGAATAAGAAGTGGCTTAAGTCAAACTGAGCTAAAGGACAAAATGCACATAATTTTCAATGCTTTATTTTCATTTTCAAGCCAGTAAAACTATCTAATCTGTTTGATATTATTAGCTATGCGGCCAGTGAACTGCAGCTAGCCTAATTATCACATTTTATAAGCACGCCACCCAAATTAAAACAACCCGGCTTAATTGGGAGTACTAGTGGTTTCAGAGATTTAAATTTGGTCACTTTGCCTAGACCAAAGACTTTGAGCCCCAAGCCCCGGATTTGCAAAAAAAACGTGCTTATGTGCATTTAACTAACGCGGTTTTCCCAGACTTTCCGCTTATTCAGTTCATTAATTGGATTCGACGAATTTTAATCAACGAATGTTGCTAAGTCGCTATATTTGGTATGCCCTGTGAGAGGTGCCACCATAAGAGGCGAAGTAAAGTCAGTTGCACAAAAGCTGTCGGTCAATGAAGATTTTGGGAGACAAAGTTGACGAAGTTGCTATCCAGTCAGTGATGAGCAATACCCTGATTAATCAAAAGAAATTCTCAAGTACATTTTCACCAATTCTAAAATTCGATTCCCAGTGATGAATTAGATGACGAAGAAGCGATTGAACTCATTGAAGAAGAGTCAAATGACATTATGTTATATCGTAATTTTCAGAACGAATTAAGGGGTTTCAAAATAACAATGACTTAAAATCATGTGGTTTTAATTAAAAATTGCAACAATTAATGGTTGACTTAAATAACGCGGCAATTTTTTAAAAACCGTGTTAATCAAATGCTTTTTTAATTTCTTGTGATGAGGTAAGTAAGAGTGACATGGTCAAGGGAACGTGAAAAAGAAACCCACAACAAGCTGAAACTATCACTAGCAACATTACTTGATCGATCGCAAACGTAGCCGTCTATAACGGTCAAATCTTTGCTTTTGTGTTCAATCTTCAAAGTTTTTTTGGACTGGTCAGAGCCAATGGCAAATACTTATATTGCCTGGCTATATATCGCATTCAAAAACATCCCTTTTGTAACTTTACGTATGTAAATTACTTTTCCCTATTTGATTTGTTGTGCAGTAACCGAAGCTGGTTGGTCAAATGCTTCTAATTTATTAGAAAAGAAAACTGAATTAAAGTTAAAATTGAAACTCATTTCAAGATTAAAAATCTCTCAGTTTTTTGTCGAAAATTTTTGTCTATTTAGCCAAATAAAAAAAATCTCAGAAATTTTTGAAAATGTAAATGCAGTTTTTTTTCAGTTTGCTTTCCTGTGCAGGAAGCACAACAAAAGAGTCATTTGGTTAATATCCTGAAGCAAATCGACTAGAATACATTTTTCCCATACATTTTCTATATTTTAAAAAATAAAAAAGGGATGCGATAGCTAGTTTGAAATGTGGGCGCTGATGACAAACCGGGATTTTTTTTGTTTCAGTGAGGTATCCGCTTTGTAAGCTCTGATCTTCTTCAGGTGTATAGTAGTACATAAGTAAAGAGCAGTTTATAATTTTTTAACATAACTTTTTGGCTTTTTGTAAATTTTCCAAGTTTTTATCTTGTTACTCGTGTCGGAAGACAACGAGTTAAGGAATAAGCTGCAGTTTTTTTTTTATTCTTATTTTTTTGTGTGTTACGAGTTTGCATGTACGCATGCGCAGTACTGGTATTTTAACACGTGAGTTGAAATCCAAAAGGCAAGATAGCAGACAAAAATTTTTGCTTTCGAAAAGTTCTGTTTTGCAAATATACATATTTCGAAGACTTTTATGATTTGAAATCTTGTCAAAACTTGGAAACTACGATTTCTTTATATCAAGTTACATTATTTGTTTGTGAGCAGCGTGTTGACGTCTTTTTCATCGCGGGAGAAGTTGTCACTTCTGCACCGCCATGACATGAGACAAAGAAATAATCAAATATAGGCTGTCTGATCAAACTTGCTAGCTAGGGCTGGAAGTTTCTGATCCAACTTTTGGACAATTGAAGTAGAACTGTACTATTCTTGGAAACTCAGTACGGATTTTTCTGAGCTTCATGGTGAAGAACTCAAGTGACAACTCGACAACATGTTTTCAAGTTATTTATTGTTGAAAATAAAAATACTTCAGCTGAGAGCATCGAAGATAGGTGAAAACTATAGTAGTACCAAATATGTAGCGTATCTTAAATGCTTGTGCGGCTAAGGTATGTCAGGATATTTTATAGTTATTCAGAAATTTAGTATTTAACACATCCAAAATTAAACAGCAATATCAAAAACCAAACTAAAAGCAGAGATAGACATTTTAGCATCAGCCAGAGTGACATGACTCGAAAGATTGAAAGCGACCTACCATAAGACAAAATAAAGTTTCAGTACTAACGAGTAATTGCTAAATGGAAAGCGTGACAGCATTATTTGATCATTTGGCTTCGTATTGTTTAATTACGGCATTGAAAATATTCCTATTTATAAAATAACCAAAATAGTACGCGCGCGGTGATTGGTCCAATAACTGTGGTTTATTGTGCCGGTAAACCACAGCAAGGAAGCGAAAAACATCAGTGGTTTCCAAAAATACGAACAAAACTCGAAGAAATTCAGTATTTTAATCCAACGGCGAAAGAGTGTAGCTCCGTTTAGCAGCGAGAGAGCAAAGAAAAAGACTAATCATAGCTACATATAAAATTCCACGATAAATAAAGTTTATGTATGTACATAAGTAAGAGACAATTTACAAAAATGCAAACTGAACAACTACAAACTACTATCGAAACATCGCAAGAAAAACAAACCAAAAAGGCAACACAGTGGGTCGTAGGTGTTTATACAGCTTTTTCGAGATGATAAAAGTCTACTTTCATTCAAATTTACCTTGTGGTCAAAGTCTGGTCTCACAAATCATGAATTCATGGCAATTTCTGGTCACCGCAACGAGTCGAGCCGCCAGAGTTATGACAACATGCCGTCCGTTCAGCATCTTCGTAAATGCAGCAATTACCTTTCCGTCGCACTTGGTGATGACAAACTCCAGTCAACTTTAGATAAGCCACCGAGTAACAAAATAAGGCCTTCACTACAGCAGCTGCAAGTTCCATCCATTACTATAGCCATTTCTCAACAGAACAGCCACATGTTTTCTTCATGTCAAATTGGAAATGTCAACCGACATCTACGCTTACAAGCCATGAACGTGTAACCCCGGAACAATGATTTCTGGTCATTTCTTTTTGAACAGAAAACTTTACCATTAACAGAGATTGTAAAAATTGTTCAACGAATTGTTATTTATGTTGTTGGGAAAATTTTCTGCCAGTTTGATCGCGATTCGGTTTGAACAAGGAGCTGGGAGATGGGATTTGGTTTGTACAGTCGTTTTGATTGGCCGTTTTGCTTGAGTTGACGAATTTCGGGAGAATTGAGATTTTGATCGAATTGAAAGAAATTTCGTATGCATTAGTTCGGTGTTTATTTTAAAGTTATTTCATAAAAGCAATAAACCATACTTTTCTATGGGTTTGCTGGATAATAAACCACTTGGGATGTTGTGAGAACACTCGAAAAGTTTGTAAACCCCTCGCCTTCGGCTCGGGATTTA
>JAOCNB020091809.1:0-11827 GCA_026546465.2 Palythoa caribaeorum | reverse complement strand
ATAGCTTCCTGCTCATTATTAAAAACACAAAAGGTGTCATCAACATAGCGTCTATACAGTAAAAGGTGAGAGTTGTCAAAATTTTCCCTCTATTTAGTTCATCAAACTGAGCTCAGACTTTATTGTTTTCATCTTTACAATCATGTACTTCATGTTTCAGAGCTTGAATTTCTTTTTCCAGCTGATTCTATTGTTTGAAATTTAAGTCAGTCTGTGTTTTGGAATGCACTTTTACATCAATGTTCTGGTTCTCTTCTTTGCTTCTGTTACAATCAGTGCTCTCGATTTTGTCGATGGCTTCATCATCATCCTTTATTTTTCTTTTCCTTTTGAATTGGTTGATCACAGCTCTGTCAATTTTTTCCTGTTCTTCTGTCTGCTTTAGAGACAGACCAATAAAGCAGCATTGGTAAATGCATCAAGTCATTGATTCTATTTTCAAAGTTTCACTCCTCAAAATTGGGGTCAGCAGAAGTATACAAAAAAATAGTAAAACAAAACAAAACAATATACAGCCATCAGTATCTGTTATGCCACTTCATTTTATTTTAACCATCTTAAAATTGTATAGAAAGGACGTTGTTTTCATTTGCTATCCAACCCTAGGACTTTAATACTCCTCAAAATATAAATTTTACGAAGCTAACTAGATCGGAAACTTTATTGCAGTATATTTAATAAAAGTAAATTACATTTCAAAAGGCCAGAGTGTTACATAAAAATAGCAGGTTACAGTATCTTGTAAGTTTCAAATTGATTTATTCTCTATGTGTAACTTGTTCGAAACCATATGTGGTGAAATATTTAGACTATAATAATAAGTGTTGTATTCCAATTTGAAATTTTGAAAATCAAGATATATATTTTTATGTAACTTCACTCCTTTGAAAATGTTATCTACCAATGATTAAAAATCTTTGTATGTTGCAGGTTATAACTGGAGGAAATTATGATGTGGATTGTATGTTACAAGATCCTCATGACAAAACCTTATATAGTACGCAAAAGAAACAGTATGATACTCACACATTCACAGCAGAGTTAGATGGAGCCTACAAGTTCTGCTTTAGTAATGAGTTCTCAACATTCACCCACAAGACTGTGTACTTTGATTTCCAAGCAGGAGATGACAAACCTCTTACTAAACAAATGGGTGCTCACCACACAGCACTCACTCAAATGGAAACATCTTGTGTAACTGCTCATGAAAATCTCAAGGTAAGCTTAAGGTTACTGTATACCTTCAGGAGTGTTTTGCATCAAAACGATACCATGCATCTGTTTTAAACCATAGATACCTAAACCCATATATCAAATTAAAGCTTATAGAGCTGGCTTTAGAACTTTGTTAAAGATTTTGAATTAAAATGAATCTTTAGATATTTTTACATTCTCTAAAAATGAGCAACAAAATCAAAAGTTACAAGTCCAAGCAATTATTGATGTTTAATGATTTAACTAATCTGCCAGTTTCCAGACCAAAAGTGCTAAAAAACATGTGCATTTTTTCATATTCAATTGCAGAATGAAAAAAGTGACAGTGCTTTTTCAAAAAGTCTATAGACCGTACAAAAATTGTTCTAGAACAAAAAAAATTCAAAACAACAAAAAAAAGGGAGACACATTTTTGTTTGTCATATATTGAGGGAGCTACTACGCAAATTTTATGGAAAATGAACAAATTCCCTTTGAGTTGGAACTCTCGAAAGGTTGTAAATTTGAAGCATTGATTATAAGAAATTTAATATTTGTATCAATTATAGTCACATACAAGTTAATTGAGTTGTTTACTCAGGAATGGCAGCTGTGAGTCATCTTGAATTTCCAAAAAGATAATATATGACTCTCTTAAATAGTATTGTAAGTTTATTGTTGAAAGGTTCATGAGGGAACAGTAATAAAGTATCTGATCTGATCGGATCGGGTTTTTAAGCCTGATGTCTGTCTAACTGTTTTCCTTTGTCTTGTACTATCAACAGCTAGCAATTGATTACCAGACACACTTCAGGCTGAAGGAAGCACAGGGTCGAGATATGGCAGAGTACCTCAATGAACGAGTGCAATATTGGTCAATAGGAACTTCAATTGTTATAGTTGCAGTTGGCATCCTTCAAGTGTTTATTCTTAGGAGATTCTTCGCCGAGAAGAGATCTAACATCTAAAGAGTGCAAAAGACAGATAATGTAATTTTATATAATTATATTGGTCATGGTGTCAAAAGATGACAAATTTGGACAGGCCAGATTTGTTAGTTGCTCTGTATACTTGGCATTTTAAACTGTTTTAGATACTGTTACTCTTTTTTTAACCCTTTTGAGGATGCAGAAATCCGAACAATGAAACCAGTTGAGGTTTACTGTTAAAAAGCAGTGTAAACCAAAGTGTAAAAATTGGGAGACATTTGCAGTGGCCATCAGTATGCAGCAAGGCTAGTCAGAGTGTGTGAGTCAGAAATGCAATACTAGTTCACAAGTGAATGTATATACTTGATGGCGAATGTAGGGAGCTCAAGCTGCAAAATTACGCATTATTGTAAAATCTGTTGGATTCTATTTTTCCACCTCATGAAGATTGTACCTCATTTATTTTGCATCTGCCAAATGAAAATTATTGTTGACGCTATGCCTTTAAATTAAGAGCTTGAATCTTGTGCCCACAAATTATGAACTAAATACAAATTTTTTCAGTAAAAGAGATTGTGTCTGATAGGCATCCTTGCTGATTCCCTAACCAACATTCACTCATTGATTTCTTAAATACTTCCTCGAAATTTTCTTTTTGTATGAAGTATGTTCTCTTTCAGACATCTGGGAAATAATTAGGTGGAAAGCTAAACTATGGAATATTAACTTGGAAAATGAAATTAGTTATTAGTCTTACCTAAACAGTGATTAGACTTTGAAATATATTTATTATTTGGGGGGAAAAGTGCTTGTAAAAGTAATTAGGCTTTTGAAACAAAAAGTTTGGAGTACCATATTTGCATTTAGTATACATCAACACCATGTACAAGTCAAGCCCCATTTGTGAATTCCAACGACACTTTTTTAAAAGTTTGTCATTTTATTTTTTTCCTGTGTAAAAGTCGAGATCAGCTTTTTAAGCTGGTTTTCATGACCTTCTCTTATACAGGAGCAAATAGGGTGTTCTAATGTTTTCCAGGTTAGTAACTGAAGATGTTTGACTGCCAAAAGGTAGCATCTGGTCTTCTTGAGTTTTCATGCTTTTTGTATTAGACAAATGCAGTTTATTTGCTTTTTCTCTAGTTTTTAAAACCATTTATAATAAGAACACCAACATTATGAATGTTAATTCTTCCCAGCAGATTCGATGTTCTAGTATTGAGTTATTGTATTCTAAGTGTTAAGAGCACAATATTTTGATTCATTGAGAAACTAGAAAATTTCTAGTTTTTCTAGGAGATTTGAACATTAAAAGTTTAACAATACTTTGAGTACTGTAATGAAATGTGACTTCATTTCTGAAAGGGTAGTTGGCATTGCTTGAGGCTTTTAAATTTATTTGTGAAGACAAAGAAAATTAATGGTCTTTTTGTAGGGTTTCAAGGACTAGTTCAAAAGTTAGTACATTAATTTTTTTTTAGTTTCTGTGAAATTGCTTTTAGCGGGATTAAGGTTAGTAATACAAATTAGCAATAGCACCGTACTCTAGATATGGGACTGTCTTCAAACATAAATCGCATTCTTTATAAAATCCAATCACTGGAATTGTGTTCATGAGTTACTGAAACATTTTTGGTAGATAAAGGTCACATAATTTGCATAATTTGTGATGTAGTACGAGTCAAATCTCTGCTGCTGTTTTAATGTTTGAGTTTGGTTTATGGTAACTTGAAGAAAAAGGAATGACCCTCTAATTTTTTTTGAGAAACTATACATGCTATTTCCCAGCATTTTAATCCCAGCATTGAATTTTTGATATTAAATGATAGTAATTACAATACAATACAATACTGGTTTATTGTGAAAATACACTTAAGCAATGACTGTGGTATGTTTTCCCATTCACAGCCAGAAACGGAGTCAGTGAAAATCCATTGCTAATTTATGGGTGCATCACAGTTTAATAGGATATATTAAAAACTATATACAGTGAAATAATAATTACCAGAAAAACAATAATAATGACCCTTAATTGTTGCCTAGGTGTGATCGTTATTTAGTTATTGCTTTTGCCATAAACCCTATGTAAAAATGGCGGATATTTTAACAGTCTTTTGTCTACATTCAAATTAGCCCTACCAGCCTCGTTTCGTGTAACATGTTCTTCTGAAAGTTTAACACCAGGACGAGGCTAGTAGGGCTAATTTGAATGCAGACAAAAGAATATTAAAATCCACGCCATTTTTGCATAGGGTCTGTTATGCTAGGCAAGAAATATCGCAAATTCAGTGCAAAAAGTTGAACCCATCTTTTAGCAGCGAATAAGCAGTGATGTGATTGTAAAAAATCTGGTCAGGTATATATTAAATGCATATTGAAAACGTTGAAGCGTTTTCACACAGCCGAAAGGCCTTTTGCACCTGGAGGTCACATGGTAATAATAGTAATTTATTATGTTTCTATTGCGCAATTATCAAAATAAAATTTTCAACTGCGCATTACGAAAATCTACACGAATATTGAACGACTAAAACTTAAAAATTTATACAAATATATATTATAAATACAACACTGAAGATCAAAAGCACTTCCTGCACCCTTATCGGCTGTTTTCAATATTTTCACATATTAATGAATTAGTGAATGACGCCGTCTTTATTTTTGGGCTCCGGTGTTGTAAGACTCGTGTTTTAATATTGAAGAAAATATTTGATAAATCTTTTTCCAACTGCATCTCCACACCAAGATAGCCGTTGGACAAGGGAAATCATTTCACAATTCCCTCTTAGTCATAGACATTGAAATGAAGGGAGGATGCTCAAAGATTAGGTATTATAAAACTTCTACGTTGCAACTTCGTTTTCTGTGGTATCAAATGGATGTCGAGTTTGCTTAGAAAACCACCGTTACCACAGCAACGCAGGTTGTGCATCACCACCTTAAATATTCATTATTAAAGCTTTTGATATTGTAATAAATTCTTCTTTAACCGGTACCTAGATTTTGAGAGCCCAATAATCCTTTATTCACCGTTTCAAGCCATCACGGATCTCTGCAGCTACTCTATTTTCTGAACAGAATATTTGCTTTTTCTGAAGAATAGTTTAGTTCCTGCTTCTCGGGTAGTGCTTTGCTACGGCAAATCGAATACGGAATTAGTTTGATTTTGTCAATAGGGCTATTTAGTGAGTTTTACTTGGAGCAGTTGAAATGAAGCACATTTATATATTAAATTAATTTTTCACACCAACGAGAAAAGTCTAACTAGAAGAGCGTCTGTTAGTTTTGTACTTGTAAAGTCCAGCAGAAACAAGTATATTCGAATTTGATTAGAATTCAAAGATTCATAAATAATTCAAATGTGTATTGTCAATATGCTGAAAGAAGGAAAACATATCTAAAAAAATGTTTTTCAATTTGATTACAGATGAAAATTTTTTTAACTTAAGCGTATTAACCAAAACTTTTCATGAATGTAGAAAATGAAATGTATCAATTTTTGATCACTCTGGCGATGGTGTTTACAATAATAACAGAAGCAAAGAAGATAAAGTACTGGACTCTAGCAAGTTCGCGCGTGTTTATTTATGAGTGAAAGCGAATGTATATATACGCTCAAACTGGGAAACAGCTTGAAAGGTTAGTTTTTGAATCATTCATTTCCTCCATCTACAGAAACATTTAACAACAGGATTAGACAGCAAATTAGTAGCTACAAATCATAAAAGAAGATTATATAATGATCTTCGGCGCTTCAAAGCCACGAAAATAATTTGCAACACATGTCTGATCATGTCGTTCGAGTCTGCAAAAGAAAGCAACAAGTCGACAGGGCCAGAGGAAGGCGGGCAGGTTTTCCAGGCTGGAATCGCTGCCCAGAGAAGAAGACGAAGCCGTAGAACTACTTCAAGTCGAGCGGTATGTTGTTCATTCCGTGGTTTGTAACTAAAGCAGTGGATTTGTTGTCGTTTAAAGTACTTTTCGGTGCCTTTTGCGTATTATTCGAAATATATTAACTTTCAAACTACAGGAAAGCGAAACGATAATATACTAAAACTGACTGAACCCAATAAATTGTGTTTTCTTTTCAAAGGGTAAATGTATTTTAAGACTTGATCATTATTCTTTTACCAAAAATCATCAAATTTTTGCAAAAGTTCTCTCCGTTTCCTATAGTATATTAACGAGCAGTAATGATTATATAAGTCTATGCAAATCATTCTAGATCGTGACTAGTTTGTGATTATAGAATTTGCAATTTACATCAGTCTCAGCAAACAAATATTAGCTCAGTATTTCGCCGGAGTTGTCATGAAATATGAACTATTATATTTTAATTTCACTGATTCAGACACGACTGAGTTGTTTTGCTTAATTCGAAACAACGCCAACAGAGCAAAACAGTTCTGTATTTGTTCAGCTAAGTACATTTTCAACTATAATAGAACCGACTAAATATAGATATTTTTATACAATAGGAACCAACACATCTCCACATACGAGCACGTGTACGACGAAAGTGAGTCCATTGTGTGTGGTAAATTGAGATTTTTTCTTTCTACGGAGTTTTTATTTTATTTCGTTAGTGTTCTAGGCATTTCCACCTAATCATCAGCTTATACGGAAATTCGATTACTGACTTTGCTACGGCTGATGAATATGCCCTTCGGTCGAACGCGAAAAGCATTCCAATCATGATAAATAGATAGATTAATTTTTACGCATTGAAGCGTCTTCGGTTTTGACCCCAGTAGCAGCTAATTACAAATGCAAACGTGTGGTCAAAACAGCTAATTTGTAAACAAAACGGAACCTGATACAAACTCTTAAATTTGCATGTTTTTTTGTGAGAACCAATAAGTTTTGGCCCGGGGCTCACGGTATATTGCTCGCATTTACACATAAATTAACACAAACATCTTTAGCCTTAGTTAGTTTAGGGGTTTGCGAAGCAATTAATAATTTGATATATGTTGTTGATGTTTACACAGATGGAGAGTGGTATAAATGCATTTTTGTGGCACGAAAAGGACCTGCAAGTTTATTTTGCTTGTGTCAAGACTTTGCAACTTTCTAACATGTGTGTCATGGCTCTTTAAAAACTATTTACTCACTGTTTCAAAAAATTAGAAAAAATTATTTTAAAGTTTACTTATTTGTTATTTTGAATTTTCTGGCAATTCGAGCCTCGGTGTTATTGCAAAATTGTTCTTATCAAATTAAGAGTGTAAATATTTTGAAAATCCCAGTCGAGAATGCGGAAGCCATTGCAGGTCATTGTTTTACATATTTTGTTTGTGTTCTTGTTGAGTGGCAGCGCAGGTTTTTTGTTATTTAAGCAAATGATGTAGATTTTCTGAGAGCTTGAGATTTTTTTATATGAAAATTACTTTCAAAAGACGTTTAAAAGCAATTTTAGGAAAGCACCTAGTTCGGTTCAAGTGAGGGGTGGTTTTCATTAAACACTCGACATAACTAATCGATATTTCTGATTGTCGCTAAAATCGATAATACTAAAGTTTTGTAGGTAGAGAATAGACCCGTTTCACTGTTCCGCCATCTTGGAATGAAAACGAGGCTGAACTGGCACAACAAAGAAAGGATGGCATCTACGTTGGAATGTCGAGTCTTCTTGGTCAACATCGTTGTCATAAAAAAAGGTCTCGATTCTGATGAACGATGGCAAACGAGAAAGCTTTAGTTCCACGTTGAGTCTGTTTTTCCCGTTCGGCCTCGTTTTCAACCCAACATGGCGGAGGCGTGAAGGGTCTATTATATTTTTAAAATTATTTTCGATTCGCAACGTATTGTTCCCGAGGGAAATAGTCAATTTGTTTTTTACGCGTGCATTCCTTGACCAATGAGGTAGTAGAATAAATAATCTTTGATCAACACTTGGTATATAGCACTCTAGTGTATATCAGCGTGGCTACGAGCAATTTGATTGGTTCATAAAAATCGAAACAAAATGGCGGACAAAAGTGGTCGGTGGTTCGCCTTTTCTGATTAAGAAACTGGCGTAGTTGGTGCAGTTGTAAGATGTCTGCCTTCCAAACATAAGGCCCTGGGTTCAGATCCTGGGTAAGGGAAGTGATGAACATCTGTGTGACCTTTTCCGCCAAAGTTGACTCGGCTTTCCATGCTTAAGAGGTCGGTAAAATGAATACCAGCTACTGCTGGGGGCTAACCTGCAAAGGGATTAGTTTCCCATCCAGTGGGAATCAATGATTCTCGTTCGCTTTTAAAACACTACAGAAACCGGAGATGAGCACTGGCTCCAACGAGCCAATAACTTCGTAAAAGGACTTACTTATTTAGCTTGATCAAGAAATTGATATAATGAAAAAGAGTAAAACTTTCAATAGATTCATTTTATCTCGCTGCACTGTATAAAAAACCATCTATTCTATTTTCTTTTCGGTACTGTCGTTTTGAATATTCTTCCACCATCCCCTTCAAGTAAAAAAAATAGTGTTTAATAATTGGCAATTATTCCTATAAAGAGAAGGGAATATATTCATTTCAAACTAAGCCTATCTTACTGTCACGGCTGTTTTTATTCGCTGCAGGATCCGTTCAACCGCAATTCAACGACAATAGCAGAAGAAACTTTACCCACTTCGGAAGAATGCGAACCTGCAACTCAACCGTTATTAACATTCGAGATTCCACCCCCACCCCCAGGAGAACCACCGCCATTGCTGCTGGACTCAAGCCCCGAAATCAATAAACAGAATTCGTTAGCACTATCTACTTCAAAAGAACTTATCCCAACTAAAAACGGCGAAAAGTTAAAAGTACGGACAACAGTAATAGAAATACTACTTTTAATTGGTCCCGTTTTTGCTGGTGTAGGCAAGCTGGTATTGTCTGGTACTTTTCTGCATACATTATGGTTGGATCCCAGCAATACAGAAGCGAAAGGTCTGTTACGCTTAATGGGCGTAGAACTATTAGTTATCAGTTTTTTAGTGTACGCAATTTGCAACACTGTTGTTAAGACTAGTGAAGGCAGAGTCATTGTTGCCGGGGCCTTGCTCGGACTCCTTTACTGTCTTTTTGTGTTTCTTGTCATATTATGGTCCATAGTAGATTGTGGAATGCTCACTCTTTCGACTCCGTTAAAGTTTGATCCATTACGAACTGGAATCACTTTGTCGGCGGCTGTTACTCTTCTGGTACTAGCCGTGTTATACAACTGGTATCGTACACGCAACATGGACTCGCTTTGGACATGCATATGTGGGGTGCGCCACTTACTCATCAGGGGCTCCCGTCATAGAGAGAAGACATCGCGTGCAATTCACGTGATTGGAATCGTTTATCTCACTGTAGGCTTGGTAGCTACTTTAAGGCAAGACTTGGTTTTAGGCAATGAAACATTTAGTCAGAGTTGCCGTGGATTTACGATGTACTCCCTGTTAGTTTCACTACATGGATGGCTGCAATTGTTGGCGGGCAGTTCAAATTGTTTAAGTTTCAACAAGTCTTGTATGGCGTATCGTCTGGTATTTTGTGCGCCATTATTCACAATATTGTTCTTAACAGTTGCACCAGCACTGAAAATAACAGTTGTAACAGTTCAAGCATTGAATCTGTTATCAATGGTTGTCATATGGTACTATCTGATGCAAGATATGAAGGCTATGTAATACAAGTTGAATCTGTTATCAATGGTTGTCATATGGTACTGTCTGATGTAAGATATCAAGGCTATGTAATGCAAGTTGAACCTGTTATCAATGGTTATTATACGGTACTATCTGATGCAAGATATGAAGGCTATGTAATACAAGTTAAATCTATTATCAATGGTTGTCATACGATACTATCTGATGTAAGATATGAAGGCTATGTAATACAAGTTGAAATTGTTATCAATGGTTGTCATATGAAACAGTCTGACGCAAGATATCACGGCTGTGTTATACAAGTCGAGCCTTTTGTCAATGGTTATCACATGGTACTAACTGATGCAATATACGAAGGCTGTTTAATACAAGTTGAAATTGTTATCAATGGTTGTCATATGAAACAGTCTGATGCAAGACATTAAAGCTGTGTAATACAAGTCGAACCTATTGTTAATGGTTATCACATGGTACTAACTGATGCAAGATATTAAGGCTATATAATAAATGTTGAATCTGTTATCAATGGTTGTCATACGGTACTGGTACTATCTGATGCAAGATAGGAAGGCTGTGTAATACAAGTTGAACCAGTTATCAATGGTTGTCTTATGGGTCTTATGGTACCGTCTGATACAAGATATCAAGGCTTTGTAATTCGTGCCTTGCTGTTGTTTAAAAATCGGTTTTTACAAATCCAGGCTCAACCTTTTAATCCAGCGGCTCTCGTTTCCAACCCTGAATGGGAATTTGGGATTTTGCGCATTTCTTCATTGGAAAATTCTGAAGTGTTTTGTCGCACCGTAATTTTTTCCTTCGTAATCCAGGTGTTAAACGTAAAGTTAACCAGTGTTTGAATAACCTGATGTATCAGTACTAAGATAGAAATGATTCTATCTTATGATTTTATCTATTTTGGTACCAAAAATGGGAATCTATGAATGGTTTGCTTCCCTAATTATTTAACTTCACAATAAGTGCATTTTAATACGAAAACTTTTTCAGTGAACTAAACTTTAATGTTGTGCATTAACTGTTTTAAGGTTCTTCTGTTTAGACTCTGCGTTCTTTTGATTTTAGCTTAAACTAAAGCAAGAGAATCTTTCTATCATGTCACTTTCACTGTTCCGCGGTTCTGCACAAGCTCTGAGAAATCAGAAATTCTAAAATGTGCTTAGTCCCGGAACGACTGAAGATTATTAAGATGTATCTCGGGCGAGGAAGGTGCTCTTAGGTGCCAGATAAACGGGAAAGATAGGGGAAGGGGGGCTCTTAGGTGCCAGATAAACGGGGAAGATAGGGGAAGGGAGGCTCGGAATAAACGGGGATTGCGGAAAACGTTTGAAAACTTAATAGGCAGGGGTATTAATAAACGGGAGGGGGATCGGAAAATCTAAAAAGAATTGTACACTATACACTGTACTAATATAAGAGGAATTACAACAACTATTTCAGATCTGAGAAACTCATATATCTCTCCCATTTTGATTTTGTAAAGGAACAATATGAAATACATGCAAAAAATAAAAAATAAATTAGGAAACCCAAGAGGGGGTTCCAAATAAAGTCCGGGGGATTCGGAAAAATCAAAATATTAATACCTCTGGGGGAGACGTATATTTGGCACCTAAGAGTGTGTAGACGTTTTGAATCTTGCTCCGTAAGTCTCGCTCGCATTTTTAATTTAACATCATATCAGTCGTCCAAAATCAACTAATTAGATTTTATCATAGCAACCTTTTTTTTTGTTTTATTATGTTCATGTTAGACCTCGTCTCAAATTTTGATTACCGTATTTCCTCGAATAAACGCAGCGGCGTTTATTGCTTATTAAATTTTTCATGACTCTGGGAGCGGCGTTTATTCGAGGGTGGCGTTTATAAATTTAAAATGTTGTTTATTTTTTTAAACAACCAACCGTAACTTTACTTTAAAAGGTAGAAAAAATGATACAGTTCTTTGTCTGGCTGTACCGATCAAGCTTTAAACAGTTTAAAGTTTTAAAACTACAACTTGTTGCGCTTGTAAACGCGTAAGAAATCAGATAAATTCGATGTTGCGGATTTTTGTCTG
>JAOCNB020091775.1:0-11828 GCA_026546465.2 Palythoa caribaeorum | reverse complement strand
TTTCAAAATTCCAGGAGTTTTCCAGGAATTCCAGGAGTAGTGGGAACCATGAAAACATACTCCATGACTTTCCAGGTTTTTCATAACCCGTACGAGCCTTGGTTTATGTACAGGGATCTCGCATGCAGCAAGAGGCCTCGCTTATCGGGATGGAAACTTTTCCCGTATAAACGCACCCGGCGGGTTGATTTTTACTCTCATGACAACGCATGTGGATAACCGTGCTGGCTCGGATCGATCCATGTAAACAGGTCCTTGGTTCACATGCTTTGACGGCAATGTACGATTTTATATTACAACGTCGCGATAATTAAGTAAAAATAAGGCTAGAAATAATTACTATCTACTGGAAAACTCCTTCTCGTTGCAAAAATGCCAATGGTTATGACCAATACTTTTACTTCTGCCAGCAGAAAATTTTCCATTGGCAAAACTATGCTTGTGCTTTTCGACTTGCGTTGTACAACTGAATCATATTGTATTCATGTTAAAGATAATTGTAAAGTATTTTGAAATTAAAACAGATTGCTAGTAATTGAATTGTGTTAAGGTTATGCTTAAGGAATATTGTGTTTTAATGAGCGACTTTTTACAGAGGATTTTCTCATTGGAAACTTTTTTTACTAGTGGCTTCGAATTTAAGTTTCGAGACCAAAAATAAAGTTTCATCAAAAACGTAAAACAAGAAAAAATTTTTAGTTAATTATTTTATTTTCTGTTCCTACGACCTTATAAAAAACGGTTTCAGGTGCAACATTCCCTGTATCTGCACAATATATTTTGCTTGTTTCTGTTGAGGTCAGTACAATCCGGCAACTCAAAGGGATTTCCTTTGTATACATGGAGGATATTACATGCCCGCGCGTGGATACCAATTCTATCTTCGAGTGGTCAAGTCGATATCTCATGAGTGGGCGCAATGTTTATTACATAGACAGCAATGAATTAAAAGAACGTAAGAACGCATGCGCAGCTTAGGTTCCAAGGAAGTGGCAGTAGTGGACAGCTGTTGCGCTCTTATTAGCGCTTGTCCGCACTGCATAGCTCACTGCAAATGAAAGATGCAAGGTCTTTGTATTAGCAGCTGTAACTTCCAAGGTGAACCAAAAGCCTCTTTAAACCGAAGTCACCACAGTATAATTGTGGGACCTTACACTGCGATGTTAGCATGACGTAGTTAGATGGAAAAATCTTCAACAGAACATTGGTTACCCCCAACTCGGTCGTCAATGAATTAATTAATTAATTACTAATTAATTATCAAACTATTAATCTTATAAATTAATAATAAAGTGTTTTATTATTAATAATTATTCTTATTATCAATAATTATTACTTATGAATTAATAATGAAATTAATGATTATTAATTAATAATGAAATTAATAAATATTAATTTCATTAATAATTAATAATTATTAATTAATAATTATTAATTTCATTAATAAAGTAATTAAGTGATATGATGCTGTGACGGTAATTTCCTTTTCGCTGAGACTGAAGTAGTCATGACAACCGTGATATCCTCACAAGTGAAAGATAATCGTATCTTCACTACGCGCGATGAAGATTAATCTTCAGTAAAAGGAGAAATCAGGAATTTCATCGGTATCTTTATCACAAGTAGTATATATTAGAGTGACAACATATCAAAATCATTTCTGCACTGGTTAAAACTTTATTATCTTTTTTAATCTAACGTTTCGGTCGGGAATCATGCCAAGATATCTTTTTATAGTTTTGAAAACCGCCATATCGTGACTGCTTTGCGAAGGTAAAATAAAGTCTCGCATCTGTCCTTACCACTCCAAAAAATTCTACTTGGCCAAGCTTGTATACACTAAATATAGAGTAAAGTCTAGTTTCGAACAAGAACTAAAGTTCAAAGCTAATCAATTACTCCCATTTGGTTTACATTCGACTACTGACCATTTATTCAGCAAGTCTGTCGGCGAGTTAATAGCAGCAACAAAAGAGAGGTACTTTGTTTTAGATAGTAGGACATGGAACTAAAACCTGAAAACAATTTTGCTTTTCACAAAAACCAAACGAACTCTTATTAAGTATCGGTATTTATGGCGGGTGTTTGGGTTAGAGAGTAGATTTTTTCTAGAGAAGTGAGAAACTCGCTAAAACTGGCATGACGCATTCATTTCATACTTTCTAACTGGCTCTTAAAATCAACATAATAACTTTAAATCCTATATTAGTAATAGTAGTTGCAGCTCGGAATTAACTATAGAATCCTATTTAAATCCCTACTGCCAATATTTATTAGTTTGATTAGGTTTATCACCATCTGTTCCCAGTATTTAAAGAAGTAATTAGATTCTATTCAACTCTGTCTTTTTGTAGCAAATCATAGCTTCTTTGATATATCAAAACCTAACTGTGAGCATTACACTGAAGACCCTGTTTGTAGGGACTGGTCTATAACGCCGAACAGCTATATCCTCCCTGGCGCAATTAGATCAACTATTAATTGCGTCAAATGAGGAGCTCAATGTCTTGTTTCAACACTCGGACCGGCGGTGTAAGGGAGCTGAGTTCCCGACATGGATTTGTCGTGTATTCAGTTGGATGGCTCAAGCCTTCCCAAATTTTTCTACCAGTTGTATGAAAAGGGGAATGCAATTTTGCCGAATTGTTTCAGTATTAGATGTAGTGCTGTGGCCATTTCTGAAATTACCAGAAATACGTGTTTTAATTTTATTGGCCAACTCTGTATGAGCAAGTGTCACGTGGATTGCTTGTCCATCAATCGTTGTCTACGAGCTCTGCTCATGCGCTCTGCGTCAAGTTGGCGCCACCGTTTCATATTTGACTCTGCCCCGACAAACATGGGCTTTAGTTTGGGGTTGACTTGGCCAAGAATCTGCAGAAAGTCACAATGAATGAACTGAGTATTTGGGCAGGGTTCGCACACGTTCAAAATTTTAAAACCCAGGGTTTTCAAGGGTTTTTTCTAGATTTTTTCCAGATTTGTGGTCTTTTAAGAGCCCCCTTTGGTGGAGGTGAGATAACTTATGCAAACTTGCTCCAAACACGTTTGCTGTCTCAACTGTTCTCAATTATTCTGTGATAAATGTGCTGCCGCAGAGGGAACGTTTTGGTTATCCTTTATCAATAACTAAACACTTTAATTATTAACGACTTCTAACCCATCTCCAACAGATCTAGTTTTAATACATTTTGTGTCACACACAATTAATTACAGAACTGAGCTCGAAAGATATCAAAATAACATGCTGGATTAAAACCTGCGTTTTTCACTTCATTGAGAGCCAATCAAAAGCATAAGTCATAACAATGACATGTTGCACCCGCGATTTAATGCAATCAAAAGCATAAGTCATAACAATGACATGTTGCACCCGCGATTCAATGCAATCAAAAGCACAAGTCATAAAAATGACATGTTTCACCTGCAATTTAATGCAATCAAAAGCATAAGTCATAACAATGACATGTTGTACCCGCGATTCAATGCTCTGTGGCCACTACTATTTCAGAAAGACTTACTTTATACGTGCTGAAGTTGTCATATTTTGAACAGGGAGAACTTATTTCATAATAAGTTCACCAATTCTTTTAAAATGTTGATTGTACGAATCAACAGACACTCGCCAATTTTGATCGTCATATACGAACAAAAAATAACCAAATGAATTGCTTTTAAAATGTAGCTTTCCGGCACTTTCAAGGGCTTATATAAAAAATTCCAGAGCTTTCCAGGATTTCCAGGGACGTAGGGCTCTGTTAGGTTTCCGCACGTTGGCCGAAATTTGTTGATCTCAAAATGACTCCGAGGATTTTCTCTGGGTACTCCGGTTTTCCTTACTTTGCAAAAATTGACATAGCTTATAACATCTGGCTGTCGTACTGTGCTCCAAGGTCAGACATCAGACATGGACCGTTTGCCTACAGCCTGACGCGCCATTATATACATACAGCCCCGACTCCTTGCTTATGCAGAGTAGGGCACTGAAAAACCCTTTCAGGAAGTTGCTGTTACTCATACTCATACTGTTATTATCTTTATTGTTATCGTCATCGTTATCGTTATCATCATCGTTATCGTTATCGTTATCGTCATCATTATCGCCATCGTTATCGTCATCGTTATCGTCATTGTTATCGTCATCGTTATCGTCATCGTTATTGTCATCGTTATCGTCATCATTATCGTTTTCGTTATCGTCATCATTATCGTCATCGTAATCGTCATCATTATCGTTATCATCATCGTTATTGTCATCGTTATTGTCATCGTTATTGTCATCGTGATCGTCATCGTTATCGTCATCGTTATCGTCATCATTATCGTTTTCGTTATCATCATCATTATCGTCATCATTATGTTTATCGTCATCGTTATCGTCATCGTTATTGTCATCGTTATCGTCATCGTTATCGTCATCTTTATCGTCATCGTTATCGTCATCATTATCGTTATCGTTATCGTCATCGTTATTGTCATCGTTATCGTCATCGTTATCGTCATCGTTATCGCCATCGTTATCGTCATCATTATCGTTTTCGTTATCGTCATCATTATCGTCATCGTTATCGTCATCATTATCATTATTATTATCACTATAATAAAACTCTCTAAGACTAATGCACCTGTCAGTGTAGATCCCATGAAGTTGCACCGAAAAATATTCTTAAACGTCCAGGGATGGGCAAAGAAAAATTGTGAAACAAAGTTAACCTTCCTCATCCTTGGGCAACAAAAAACACCACCTCAGGGAATATGAAGTAAACACAACAGATTATGATATTTTTACTTTTCATTTTTATGTCAAATGTCTTAACGCTTATACGACTTCAATATAATGCTGCTGTCTGCAAATGCTGCTGACAATGGGCGAATCTTTATTTACATTATATGCTTCACTAACATGCGTTCCTCTCTTTCTAATTGAAATACTGATTGAGAAGTACTGGTCATTAAAAGAGATTTCCAAAATAAATTATATCTGAAAAATTGGTACCAATATGTTGAATACTGTTCCCGTGATGCGTTCGGAGATCGGAAATTTTACAAACAACGTAAGAATTCATTAACGGCTTTTCCATCAAGTTGTTTGGCGTTTTTGTGGACACAGACATCTGCAGTATAGAAACTAATATTGGTCTCTAACCTCAATTTCTATGCCTTTCTCAGATTTCAAACTCGATTTATTTTTATTTTTGTTCTTTCTCCATATATAAAGTTGTATGTTAATGAAGCAGAATGTGAACAATGACGTCAGCAAAGATTCGCTTGTTCAGCATCCAATCAATGGCTCGTCCCAGTTTTCTAAAAAGGCCCTTTTGCGTATCCAGGCTATTGATCATATTCATGTCAACCGTTCCCCAGGGAACTGTTAAAGTTTAAATCGACCGTCCCTCGGAATTGACAATGTGGTCAAATGCCCCTACAAAGGGCCACAGAAATTTATCAAACCCCCGCTCCTCTCCTCCGGGATTTACACTGACAGGTGCATAGAATAGAAAACGGTCATGTTTTACTTACTTTAAAGACTGGGAGTCCGGTTGTCTCGAAAAACTGTACTTGCATCGCAGGCAGTTCGTCAATCTTCTGCCGATCCATGATTGCCTGTGATGAAAGATAATCAAGTTGCATAAGGTTTTCCATAGTAATAACACGGAAAACCAAACGCAAATCTTCAGCAGACAAAATTATAACTGCCATAATGGCTTGGTAAAGAAACAAAATATCAACGAACAAGGATTCTCATCAAAGACTAAACTAGAGATTAGAAGGGAGGGAAACTGAATATTGTTACTGAAGTAGCCAACATTCATTAATGTTTGCTTTATCCACAATTTATACAAAAAAATTGCATACACCTTTTCAGGACTTTTCTGGGACCAGTCCTTTTACCAGTGTCCAGGTTTAATTTTTAACCAATGTTCTTGTTTCTAACCTTGCAGAGACTGATTCGAACTGTTACTTTGGAATTATTTTTTTCTCGGAAAATCTGAGCAAACTTTTTTAAGAACTGTGAATCTTTTCTCAGAAAATAAATTACTGCTCGAGTTTTAGCTTAACCCAGGGTTAAAGATAACCAGCCTTTGAACAACCCGGCCCTGAAAGGTAATCGTATCGTGATCTTATATATAACAGCTTTATAAATATAAACTCTTTGAGGTTACTAACCCTTTAAGCCCCAAACATTGCGTCCGAAGCAGGCGTTCGCTTTGTTTTTCGTCTGATTTAAAACCCAACCCTCCCGCCGCACAAGCTCACTTACTCGCCCCATGCCTCACTTGGGCAACCGCGGTCAATCACTTCTCTTGATCGCATCAAAACAAAGCGTACCGCCTGATTCGCTAGCTACCCCAAACACGACAAACACGACGTGCTGGTAATTCTCCCAACTGAGCTTCATCCTCTCTATAAAAAATAGTTTGGGAGACTTTGGCTTTTCAACTTCTACAGCTAGTTCCACTTGATAAACTTTTTTTTCTCTCATTACCAGTTAAATAATATTTTGTTATAAGATATTTAAAGTGAAGTTAGATGTTGATAAATTGCCTGGGGCTGAAAGGGTAAAGACACCATAGATAACCTCTAGATCTCCACCTTGAATACAAACAAATACATATTCCAACCTAACTTGATTTGAAGTCCACAAGTTTCTCCTCAAGAATTTGGTTCATATTTTTATTCCCACACACAATTATTCCAAACTCCCCTAACGAAGGGAAGTCGTGAATACCAGAGATTTTGGACAGAGCATGCAACTCCACCACATTATCGCCAAAAAACACAAGGACTTTTCACGGATAAATGCAATTCACAGTTACGGTACAGTTTGAGAGATCTTTTCACTTATCAATCCAAAACTCCTTTATCATGCATTAGATACTCCTTAACCCTTTTTTCCCGAAAGCTAAGGAAATTATCTAAAAGACGGGTTTAAATCACTTTTTTTATCTTTTTCTTTATCAGCAACACTGAGCGTTTTGTTTGTGACCAATTTTTTTCCTTCGCGAAATTCCAGGTCCGTCTGATTGTGAGCTAAACTATCCTTTGTTATCAAATTTTCCTCATCACAGCTTGATTGCTAAAACGATACTAGCAATTTTTGCTAGACTTTTCACTCACGTTTTACTTGCGAAGGAGTTTTTTTGATAAATCATCCTATAAAAAAATCTAAGCTGAGAATCAAAATTTCCTGGCATCGTTTTGAAGCTCAATTATTACACCACCGCTGTGCCAAATTTGTCAATAACAGAACAAAATCTGTTTGAGTTGGAGTTTTTATTATGAAGTTAGTACCAATTACTGCGGCTGGTAAAGGATTTTTGTCCACTGAAAACTGAAATTACTCGATATCTCAATGGATTTCCTTTTAATAGCATACACTAACAGATGACAATCGTATGATATGGATAATAACAACAACAATTTATGTCAACCCTATAAAATATACAATTCTTAAAAAAAAATTGCATTATAGTTTTTCTTTTCATTTTGTACCAACTCACCTGCGGTTCAACATTGAGGGTTTCTCGTTCCAAATCTCCCTGCTGGAAAAACTCTCCTGTGACCAGATCAACTACCTGTAGGTAGATTTAATAGTAAACAGTGACGGGCACGCCATTACTTTGTTACATTCCTCCTTTCTTTTTAGTACATTGCAAACATGACAACAGTTCTTAAGAACTTGTCATTAAGTGTGTAGGTCTTTCTTGACCCATAATAGATCCTTTTGGAAACTGGAAACTGAAATACATTTTTCTTGAAAATCGCTAATATGGGGGCATTCCTTATTTCACTGTCCAGGTTATTCCAATCATTAACAACTTTGGAGTTTCTGCGTTGTTTTCCCCAGTTACGTTTACACTTAGGAAGCTTTGATGTGTCTTTACTTCGAATGTTGTAACTATGAATCTCATTACGTCTAACAATATCTAAAGAGTGATCCATGAGACCATTAAAAATGAATTAGTAGATGTAAATGCAGTGACTGTAAGTTCTGCATTGTTGTAAGTCAAGCCACTTCAGAGCTGATAATGCGTCACTTGAAGAGGAGTGCAAAGGTCTATTTTAATCTTATTTAACTCTCAATCGATATACGCTCAGTGTGTAAGGTTTGGTTACAATATTGCGGCTTTTGGTTACCACAGCAATCATGGCGACATAAGTAATAAGTTTCACACACTCTGAACACTGCAGATTGTCATGAATTTATGCAACCTTAAGTCCATGAACTTTTTTTCCTTTATATTTATAGTTCTACTATAACTATTTCAAGAGCCGCCAAGAAAAACCCTTCTGGGTTCTTGTAGTGGATAAATCCCATTCGACCTTGCAAGAACACTTTCTAATAATATAAACTGGCTTTGCTATTCGCCCTCCTTCGCAGTCAAACACTGAATTACGAGCTTAACAAAGTCAGACCGTAGACATTTTAAAGGTGCACTCATCACACACAGAGGCTTGAGGCCTATAAATGACTTTGAAGCACTGCACCACAACCAGATGGAACAAACTGGGAGTCGTTTTTATTGAGGGAGGAAAATTGGAATACCCGGGAAAAAACACTCAGAGTTAGATTAAAATTGACAAATCTCGTGCAGCTCACGTGCAGAACACGGGAGTCGATTCCGGGTGGTAGAGGAGAGAGGTGTGAGGGATGACCACTACACCAGCTGACCCGACTCCAAAACATTCTGTTGCTTTCATAACTAATATAGTGTTTTTCTTAACTAAAATTAACTTAAAAGGCCTAGAACAATTCAAACTCTCGTTTATACACTTTCATGGTGACCCTCCAGTTTGCACGCCCTGTAAAAATCCGGCCATATATAAAGGAAAAAAATAAAGACAGGAAAAAACGGAAAAGTAATCAAAGCAAAAATCTAAGAAAATTGTTTTGCATTATATTTATCTGCCACAGTCATGTTACGCACCTTTCTCTGGATCGTCCACGGCTTGGAAATGCCGGACAAATCACAGGCTGTCATCATCATAGCCCTAGTGATAGGAAACAAGGGGTAAAGTAATATGTTGAAGATCATTACTACGCAGTCATCATTATAGCCCTGGGATAGGAAACAAGGGGTAAAGTAAGAAGTGGAAGAATATAAACATTACTACTCAGTCATCATGATAGCCCTGGTATAGGAAACAAGGGGTAAAGTAAGAAGTGGAAGAATATAATCATTACTACTCAGTCATCATCATAGCCCTGGTGATAGGAAACAAGGGGTAAAGTAAGAAGTGGAAGAATATAACCAATACTATTCAGTCACCATCATAGCCCTGGGATAGGAAACAAGGGGTAAAGTAATATGTTGAAGATCATTACTACACAGTCATCATCATAGCCCTGGTGATAGGAAACAAGGGGTAAAGTAAGAAGTGGAAGAATATAATCATTACTACTCAGTCATCATCATAGCCCTGGTATAGGAAACAAGGGGTAAAGTAAGAAGTGGAGGATTATCTACATTACTACTCAGTCATCATCATAGCCCTGGTTAGGGGAAACAAGCGGTAAAGTAAGAAGTGGAAGATTATCTACATTACTACTCAGTCATCATCATAGCCCTGGTGATGTGAAACAAGCAGTAAAGTAAGAAGTGGAAGATTATCTACATTACTACTCAGTCATCATCATAGCCCTGGTGATGGGAAACAAGCAGTAAAGTAAGAATAGAAGATTATCTACATTACTACTCAGTCATCATCATAGCCCTGGTGAGGGGAAACAAGCAGTAAAGTAAGAAGTGGAGGATTATCTACATTACTACTCAGTAATCATAGCCCTGGTGGTGGGAAATAAGCAGTAAAGTAAGAAGTGGAAGATGATCTACATTACTACTCAGTAATCATAGCCCTCGTGATAGGAAACAAGGGGTAAAGTAAGAAGTAGAAGCTCATCAACATTACTACTCAGTAATCATAGCCCTGGTGATGGGAAACAAGCAGTAAAGTAAGAAGTGGAAGATTATCTACATTACTACTCAGTAATCATAGTCCTCGGGGTAAAGTAAGAAGTAGAAGCTCATCACCATTACTACTCAGTCATCATCATAGTCCTCGTGATGGAAAACACAAGCGGTAAAGTAAGAAGTGGAAGAATATAACCATTACTACTCAACTCAAAGTACTTCAGTCCTCATTACTACTTTCGAAGTACCTCTGTTAATTACCGTTACTGTCACTGGTACTGGTACGGATACCACTACTGGCCCCTCTAACTGCTACTGCTACAACTATAGCTACTAGTACTGATACTGATACTGCTACACTACTATCGCTACTATTACTATCACTACGACTATTTAATTACTATTACTATTGCTATTGCTACTACTACTACTACTACTACTACTACTACTACTACTACTACTACTACTACTACTATAATACTATTGAAATTGCTATTGCTTTACTATTACTATTCCAGTGCTATTGCTACTACTATTACTATTACTATAACTATTACTACTACTGCTACAGTTGCTAATGCTATTTCTACTGCTACCGTTACCACTACTGCTATGGTTACCGCTACTGCTAATTTTTCTAACAAAGCTTTCGCCTGAAAAATTGGATATGTAGACTTACTTCAGCATATCTCGATGCTCAGGGATATCAGTGTTCAAGGTTTGATTTTCTACCAAGGGAAAAAATGCTGGCCGTTTTCTGCATATAAATAAAAATGTGTTTTACCACGCTAATAAATCATGTCTTTCAAACATTAATGACAACAAACAAACCATGAAAAACCTAAATTGCTGAAACTCACTTGAAATTCATTGCGAGGTCTGTGGAGAGGATGGAGTGTTTAACATAACTAATCACCATACGGTATTCATCTGCTGTCATCTTCTGAAAGATGTTATGACCCTTGAGTAAAGAACAAAAAATATTACTGAAAGGTAATTCACATTTTAAATTCTTTTACTCAATCGTTAAATTTAACCATACCTTAACTCCATTCAAATACCTCAAGTATTGTAACTCCGTTTTATATCAAACAATCTAACTGATCTTGTTGTGAGATCATCTGGGTTAGTGTAGTCCTGGGAAATATATGTTATTTGCTAGCTGGGAGGTCCGTTTTGTGAAAAACTGTGACCGTGGCCTTGAAAATGCTGCCCGAGTACTTTTACCATATTAAGCGTTGCATAACTAAATCTTCAGAAATTTTCCAAAATCTTTGAAAATGGTTAGAAAACGTTTCTAAGATATTTTTAAGACTTTTCAAAATTTTCGAAAAATATTCGGAAAACTTCGGAAATGGATTAAAACCGTTTTAACGCATTTTTGTGATTTTCAAAAATTTTCGGAAAATCTTCGGAAGTGTTTGGAAACGCTGGGAAATGACCGAAATTATTCTGAAACTTTCGTGAGAGTTGATAATTCATTAAGAAATGAGCTCATCTTATAGAACATGGTTGTCAACACAAGGGCAAAACCAGTCACTAAAGCGTTACCATGACTGTGGGCAGAGATAGGAAAATCTGGACCGCGTTAAGAACCAATCAGATTCCACGATTCGTTACCGTACCCTCTTAGAAAAAAATAAAGCCTGTTATCGGTAGTAGTGACAGATGTTTCAACAACCTGTGTGGATTTCATCGTTCTTCTAAGGACCACACTAACCCGGACGATCACACAACACAATCTATTTCTACTCCTGGGTACAAACCCGGCCATTTACCATTCTAACAACATCCGAATCAGAAAAAAAAACTTGACGCAGTCTTTTCTAGATTAAAGCCCCTTTTTCATTACGTTGGACAGAAGAGCTTCGTATCTCACTTGGAAAGGCAGTGAACGCCCGCTCCTTAATTAAA